>UYYA01000719.1:0-36205 GCA_900624975.1 Angiostrongylus costaricensis | reverse complement strand
TCGTGTCTGCTTATTGATGAAAAACATTGAATTATCAATTAATGCCGAGGTTAACAGAAAGTCGGTCATGGGAATTACTTTTCGAAATCTTGCTTGCTCACATGGCTGTCCTTCGTTCAGTGTTTTCTCAATCCTGTTTAGGGTACCACTAGGGAAAAGTTTGTAGACGACAGACAGCAAGCAGATTGAGCGATGATTGCCGATATCGCGTATGTCGCAGTCTTGAACAACAATACGGTCATGCTGGTCTTTCACTGAGTAGGGCCCTTACATTCAGACAGGTAACGTGTTAAGAGCCTGACCAGTGTGTTTACGAATACTGGCGGAAGGTTCTTCACGCGTTCTGGTCTTATCCTGTGCTTACCTGGTGCTGTTCAATTTTTCATCAACGAAATGGCATGCCGGATTTCGGAAAGGAGAACCGGTGGTACAACATATCCATCCTCCTTGATTTTATATGACAAAAGCTCGACGTGGCTATCGAAGAGATCCGAGTAGTATTCGTGAATGATTTTTTCCATTGCCTTTCTGGGCGCTGTAACTGTTCCGTCTGGGCGTTGGAGTGCAATCATCATGGTCTCGTAACTGGCAAAACATCGGTGGGTTTTGCGAATAGTATTTCCAGCCTCTGCAGTTTCGACCATTACTGCTGTTCTTCTCTCTTTATGATTTCATAACGCCTGTCTGCATTGTTTTGCAAGTTCGTGCGCTAGTTCGAGGTTGCCTGCAGCTTCTGCGATTCCACACTGGCGTATCAGCTCAAGTGTATCTGGAGGCAAACGTCTCTTGGTGACTTTCGAACTCTCAGCTTTCATAGCACTAGCGTCAAGATGTTGAATGAGGATCGTATTAACCCGGATGGTGTGGTGGTGAAGTGCGCTGCTTCCCGGTGAGGACAACAGCGCGTGTTCGTTCTCCAGTGCATACACCTGCGGTCCGGAGTTTTGCCAGTATCTTAGCATTTCATACGAGCTATATTTCGCAACATAGCCTGCGATTAAGAAGAAAAAGGCAGCAAATAAAAGGGTTAAGATTAAGGGTCGTATTCTTCGTCGATGTTATCTACAGCGAGATCTTCCCAACAGCCGACTAATGAGTTGAATCAGTCCCACTTTATGGTGGTTCCGGGACTTCGGTTTTCGAATTCAGCGGCTTTTTCTCCTTTTCGAGAATCTTGCACGGAGGAGACGGTGGTCTGATTCCCTGTAGAATTTTGGGGCAACATCGACATCGGTCAGGCGAGACCTTCTATTTACTACGGTGTGGTCTATTTCGTTGTGGTGCTCTCCACTAGGGAAACCCACGTCCAGCATTGAGGGTGGGGCTTCTGAAACTGCGAATTACCATGGATGGTCTTTTTCGTCATAATAAACTCAGACAGCCGTTCACCTTGTTCGTTCCATTCTAATCCGTGAGTCTCAATGTGACGTTCTTCAGACGTTCTTCTTGATCTAGTCTTGGCGTAGAAATCTCCAATGGTGACCTTGAAGGATGTGTGGTCTTCTCTGTAGAATTTCTCCAAGTCCATATAGAACGAATTCGACTTCTTCTTCGCCACAGTTTGATGTCGGCGCTTAAACGACAAGGATTGTCAAAGGCGGAATTGATCCACCTCTTCTAAATCGTAAACGTCCGATTCGGGTTGTAAGTTGTTTGAATGAATCGATGTTCATGGACTAACTCGTGTTGACGAGAACGCCGACGCCGCCGACTCCTCTACTGTCGCATGTTTAGAGGAACAGTTCTTCTCCGGTGTCATAGACGGCGCTGAATGGGCTGTATCGTCTCGTCTTGACCAGGCCAATGACGTCTTACCTTATCCTTCTTGCTTGCATGAGCAAGTCCTCTATCGAGGACTCCGATGCAACTACACGTGCCTTGTAGGTACAGATCGTCACCTTAGTTCATTGTAATCCAGTCAGCTTCCATTGGCCCTGAGATTTTAGCAGCCTCTGCGTACTCGCCCTCATTAACACGTTTAAATTTTGCAATTCAGCCGAAAAAATATGCGAAAATATGACCGAAACTTGGGCGAGACCACAGCAGATGCATTAGCAGTGCAGATATGGTTCTTTTCTAGATCCAGGACGAGTTGCGAAGAAACATCAAGGTTACATGAAAGTACTTTGACCACAATAAAAAGTACGGTTTGTTGGCAACGACTGTCAATAAGTAGAAACCTCTATTCCTAGTTTCTTCCCTTTTGTTTTAAGACTATATTACACGCATAGTTTATGGAGATTTAACACTTCTTAGTAGACGTTGCGATTTGCAGTTCTGTATTTGAACATCCACGTATCTCCCTCATAAACGGATTTCAACTCGGCTAGTCGCGAGGCATCATGGCGCGACCCCAGATGGTTGATAGAGGTTTATCGCAAGCCAAGAGCAGCCTTTGGTATTCTGAGACGCAGGTAGGTCTAGGTGATAACTTCCCTGTTTCTGCAACACCGATTTGGCAAATACTTTCTGTACTCCCGAAGACGTATAAATGCATGCGCGCGAAGATGTGTTCTCGTTCATGAGGATTATATTCTACGGATCATTTTGGCCAAAACCTTGTAATCACTTAGCAGAAAAGTATAATAGAAGGCGGTTAGGAGCTGCCTCCAACAAATAAACTCCCTTCTGACCTACGAGGGACTTAACAGGCTGTGTAATACCACACCGTCCCTTTCCGAGATCCGACATCCCATCTCGTCAGTGAAATATCAAACAGCACCAGATCCGGAAAGGATAAGATCTGAACCCCTGAAGAACCTTAAGCCAGTCCTCGTAAGCACACTGCCTCGGATCTTCACACGTTACCTGTCTGATTGCAAGGTCCCTACTCAGTGGAAGACCAGCAAGACCGTGTTATTTTTCAAGAAAGGTGACCTACACGATATCGGCAACTATCGCCCAATCTGTTACCGCATGTCGTCTACAAACTTTTCACTCGAGTCTAGAGTTTCACTCTAAACAAGATTGACAGAACACTAGACGAAGGATAACCATGTGAGCAAGCAGGGTTACGAAAAGGATTCAGGAGATAGAGTACATTCACACGATAACAAGGCTCATTGAAGTATCGCGAGAGTACAAAGACCGCTCTGCCTCACTTTCATCGATTTACGATTTACAGAAGGCCTTTGATTCAGTTGAGATAGAAGCAGTCTTGGAAGCCCTTGATAGTCAAGAAGTCCCTACTCAGTACATAAAGATCCTTCGTGAGCTGTACAAAAATTTCACAACCAAGGTATCTCCATTCTACAACGATATTAACATTGACGTCAAAAGAGGAGTTAGGCAAGGCGATACCATCTCGCCAAATTATTTACCGCCACCCTCCAGAACGTAATGTGAACATTGGAATGGGATAATATGAGAGAGAAAATTGATGGTCGGCAATTACACCATCTTCGCTTTGGTGATGACATCGTCCTTATAACGCCAAACATTAGCCAAGCGGAACGTGTGATTGGTGTCATTGATAAAGCCTGTGGAAAGATTGGTCTTAGACTAAATCTCACAAAAACGATGTTCACGAGGAACGGATTGATTTTCTATACCCATTCACGCTCAAAAGAACGAATATTTCCGAACGCTCCAGTTATGTCTATCTAGGTAGGGGAATCAATTTGATGAACAGCCTAGCTCCAGAGCTGAGCAGAAGGAAACGAGCAGTTTGGGGAGCTTTCAAGAGCATCGAGGATGAAGTGGAGAGAACAAAGAACACCCGACTCTGTGCCCATCTCTTCGACTCAACGGCGCTTCCTGCCGTAACGTATGCGTCAGATATCTGGTCGCTACGTAAGCAGAATGAAAGGTCACTCAGCGTTATCGAACGTGGAGTTGAAAGGACGATGCTAGGAGTATCCCGTTCCACATAAGTAAGAGATGAGATCCGAAGCTCCGATCTGCGTCAACGATCAAAAATCAAAGATGCCGTTCTGTACGCCAAACTGTCGAAGATAAGGTGGGTCGGATACACAATGCGTATGAATGACAACCGATGGATAGGTGCCATTAGTGACTGGATTCCTCGGGATGTCAAACGTATTGCAAAAAGACCTCCGGCTCGATGGTCAGAAATTTTCACGAAGGGCCTAAAAGAAAGATATGATGTTCGACGCGTCCCTTGAGATAGCAGAACTCATTGTGCTACTCTTGCACGCGGCAATGAAAAATGGACGATTTACTGGCTCCCGCTCGAGTCACTCGACGATCAACGGGATTACAGGTGATTGGCAGAGAAAAGATAGCATAACCAAAGACTACACGCTGCTTGTCGAAACGTTTGAAACTTGGGCCGAACGCGCTTGAGTTCCTGAAACAAAAAGTTCAGGCGGACTCTCTATTACGACTAAGCAGTTTGTCGAAAAGAGAAGAAAAGTGAATCGTGACACCGCTGCAGCACAATAAACTCCAGCCGTAAAAGATCTTTGCAGTAGGAGCTACATCAGTATAGTCAGGAAACGTAACTAGGGTCAGCCCTACGACAACCTAGTTTGAAAATATGCCGCTGGGATCCATAGTACTACAATGTCTCACTGCCATCCCTAATTAACGAAGAAAGGATCAGCACCACATCTCCATAATATGGAAAAGTAAGTGCTCTACGTTTTCCGTTCCACATTTTCTGCGTTGACCAGCGAAATTCTCGTCGGAGAAAAACTGGCCGAAATTGTACACTCTAAATTTCGAATTGCGATAGAGAACATGAACAAAAGCACAATTCAAGAATATATAATATCACCGTTGACTTTCTTCGAGCGGTAGGCCAAAAACTACATGTTCTTATTGCACACAATATAACATGGTACCTTGGTGGCCATAGTTACAGCCATCATGCCCAAGAAAGATGACAGAAGCGATCTTCGTAACCATCACCTAATGATGGTTGTTAACTTCATACAACAAAATGTTCACGAAGCTCACTTTATTGCGCGTATCAAAGGCTCGGAATGAGGCACATTGAGTAGGATTCTGCCGAATGGACCACATTCAACCCGTGTTACTGGCCATAAAACTTGGTCAAGCGCATTATGTACCTTCTGTCCTAGCCTTTATGGACTACGATGAGGCGCTTGACATTGTGCTGACAAAACGAATAAAATCCTTTCAGTGCTTGTCGGCCAAGCAGTAGACCCGTCCCATGAATGAATAATAGGTCGTCGTTTCCGGAATCACGGCACAAATATACAGCCTCTTCATCGACCCTTCACCCTACTCATAGAAAAAGGGATTCGACAAGAAGATATTACCTCGCCAAAGCCGTTTTGCAGTAGGTAACGAAGTCGCTCGACTGGTACGAGAATAGCGTATGCATTGATGGAAAATTCCTGTCAAATCTCCATTTTGCTAACGACGTCGTCCTCCTTTCGAGGAATACTAGTGAAACAGAGCAATGTTCAACAAGTTTAACGAACATGGAGAAAGGATTAGATCCGTCAGCGCACAAATAGAATAAACATCGAGTTCATGAAGAAAACATGGCTGTAAAGGAAGAAAATTCAAGTAGATGGTTCTCTGACTAGAGTGGCCACCTCCTAATGTACCCTGGGCATTCAATGAACATGAAGAACAATATGAAGGAATAATTGCAGAAGAGATACTGCTTTGTTTCTCAATCACCACAGTAACTTCGGTTTGTAGCGTTATTACAACTATATGCATGACATCGCTGGAATAAAGTGAATGATTTTATGATGTCACTCTCTGTACTCTTGTCGGAACTCAACGTACGTCTGGATATTGCTCTCGCATTTATACTGTTTTCAAAAACAGCGTCTAGGTGTGCTCTGAATGCGCCAGCAAATGAAACAGGAAATTCTTATTTCATATGCGATTTTAGTGATAAATCAGGTAGGACAGTTCGTGTCAGATTTCTGCAACCTAAGGCAAGGTGATTGAAGCCTACTTCTAAGGATGTGTAGCTTACGGATGTTGGGCAGATTCCATTTAAGTTGCAACTGTTTAAAAAATTGCCTTTCTTGAGCATTATAGACTGTTTCTTGTAGAAAGCTGATGTCGAAAGCTTCTTCTAGAAAATCGTTTTTCTCGTGGTTCATATTACATCTAATTACAAAGTTTGGTGAATAAATATGACGCTAAGTTAGACTGCCTTGTTCTCTCCTCGTTCTTTTCCTTGCTTAACTTTCACAGATGACAGATTGTGCTTCGAAATCAACGTATATAATCTCGAAACGGCCAAATTCACAAGAGATTAAGCCTTCAGACATTCTATTCTATCATATTTGCGATCAATTTTCAATGCTTGCTTCACATTTTGTGCAAATATCGAACATATAGTTCCCGACAATTTCATAAGCCTCTCTTAATTGTACATAAGACAGCTCGGCATCCCACTGGATTTCGATCACCCTTTCATGACCTGAAGTCGAAAGCACTGCCTTAGGATGCTACAAATTTGTTTTGAAGCAAAATTTATGACAAATGGTCCTAAAATGCACCTCTTAATTCACCATAAAGCAAAGCAGTTCGCTCAAGATTTTGTAGCAATAATCTGGGTCGATTTTGTTCATGAAATCCAGACGCACCATCCTGCACTTCTTGATAAAATAAACGTTGAGAGCCAAGTGAAATATACTAAATACAAAACCACCGTATCAATTGCTTCCAAATGACCTTCTCTGTAGCGACCTTGTGACGAGCCCGATTCGCAAACATTGCAACTTTTGTGGATGCGGAACGAATTTCATTTCCTACAAGAATTGAAATGTATTTCATACAATGCGTGTTTTAAAGACACTAGACAACAGCAAAAAAATTGAGATTTTACGTTTCTATATCACCAACGAATTATAAGGGGTTGGTGGTCTTCCCATTATTAAACCGAGCTTGGTTGTGCAGGATTCCTTGGGTCAAGAAGTTGCAAATCTTCAATAAAACATGGTTGAAGCTTGCGCCACACAACGTCTATTTTGTCGAGTCAACGCCATTAGCAAAAGTTTCCTGAGCAAGACAAAATGCAAAGGCCATTACAGCGGTCTTTTGTTTCGAACTCCCAAAAACTCAAAAAGGTCAACGTAAGGTCGGCTAGAAACTAGGCGAATTAAAAACCGTTAAGCTACAAGTAACACTAACGGTACGACTGCTGATCGTCTCGTCCACGTTACATCAGCAGAACCCTAGGGGTCAGGTTTAAACACAATATTCTAGCTTCGGAAGGCTTAAAAAGACCTAAGTCACGTGCACTAACGAGATCACAACACTACAAATATTAAAAAATAAAGAATAAATTGAGCAGATATAATATAATGGATACGAGTGCCTTGCAATACATACATGGTCACGGCCTTGCACATTGGGTTCGCCGAACCTTCCATCATTCTGCTGTCAACAAAGTGATACCAGTACAGTACTGTCCGGTTGAATAGCAACATTGATGCGATACATTGTTTGGCAACCGTCAATCATTATAAAGGCTAGATATGCATTAAATCACCTCCAACGATACTTAATGAAGTCAAATGCACGGCGCATTCCACAAGGATTGATCAACGCCGGGATCATTATTCTTTATCCTTTATCAGAATACGAGTTCCGTTTTCCAAGCCAGCAAGAGCTAATTCAATTTTGCAGCCTAAGCGATTAGGTCTAATCAGAATGGGATCAAGCGTAGAAAGTCGCTTTCTTCCCGTAAAACTTGTTTTTGTACTTGGACGGCCAGTCCTCATTGGTTGTGCAGACCCCAACACAATCTTCATTTTTCCGAGTTTTACTGGTTTAATCTTTGTGGTTACTGGAGTCCCGAAGTCAGCTGGGCATACTAATAATTGCAGGACATGTTTTTCACTGAAACTACAGTTAAAAAGAATTTCTTAAAACAAACATGCAGGAGCGAAGCCTCAACGACTTTTCTAAGTTTCTCGATATGGCCTTTACATCCTCCAACATCGGCATATGTGACGTCTGGCTTCCTCTCCGCCTAGGAAAATTTGCTGACGACTACTAGCTTGTTATCAAAAGCCAAAATAAATAGTATTATTATCATAATACGGTAATGAATTGTTGCAAATCTGCATCACAGTGACTGATAGATCAATTTTAGCAAGACGTGGTGACTGACTTTGATAGTTGTCACAATTAACACCAATTTTCATGCCTTCCTGAATTAAAAATCATGACACCTCTTATCCTCTCAGAAAAACACGAGCGCTCTCGAAAAGATCCGAGAAAGGACTTCCGAAGAACAACGGACGGAAAGCAAGCGCGCCTTTTTTTAGACTGAGAACGACGAAAGGGCTAAAAATAACACCTACACACAAATATACCTCAACTACACTGTATGCGTGATGCGTGACTTTATGAGTGTGTATGAATCATCTGATTCGTTATAAAAAAATGTGTTAACCTCTCAACATAGACTAACCAACATTACTCATATAATACCCTCCTCTTTATCTTTCTCACCACTATATATCGTTTCAGGTGGCAAGCTCATCGGAACCAGTGTCGCTGGAGCGCCTTCGAAATGCGCGTTGAAGTCAAGATCTACTAACCGCAAACCGCGGTAAGGAGAATGATGCAGCCGACTCTTAAGTCTATCGCTCAATTACTCGGTTCCATCACATATTCGTCTCTAAGTTCTATTCGCTTTGTTCTTCTGTGCATGCTACCATTTTCCTTGACACCTCTTGTGTGTGTTCTAGCACTTGTGTCTGACGAAAAAAAATTAGTCCATTATATAACCACGGTATTATTAGACTTTCGGGTCTATCGATTTCATTCCATCCTTAGAAAATAGCTTTTCGCAAGTATAGCATCCGAGAACGGATATCTTTGACTTGGCCTCGGCATAAAATGAGTATCGGTGGTAAAAAGTCCGGCAACAAAGCACTGCGCAGCAAAACAGGCCAGAAAAAAAGCGGGCACGTTGAGATCAAAATGTACGGCCGAGAACGTGCACCAGCGTACATGTCGAAACCGATCAATGCGATTTACCGCTATTGCGAATATGGCTAAGTTCAACGTTAAAAAATTCCATTGTCCAAGTTTTCTACGGTTACAAAAATCTATTTTTCAACAACTATTTTCGTCATTTTTTATTATCGTTCTATCGTTTTATGTTATTGGAAAAACCAATGCCCATATAAAATTCCGAAATAGAGTCGAGTTTCATTCCGCAACTACACAGCACAAAACTTCGCCATGCAGTACACACAATTAAACTGTTATTCTTATACTGGTATATTTCTCCCAACGATTCACCGCCTCATCGTGGCAGAGAGGTGTTCCTGGGCGTTGGGCTGCGATGTACAGCGGGGGTTTCATCCTCCGGCGTGGTGCCCCAAGCCGAGAAGGAGCCAGGCTTTTACACCAGGAAGCCTACCTAAGAGTAAACCAATACCAGGATCGACCACCGTCTTGGTATAAAAGTAGTCGCATGGTGACAAATTTTCCTCTGATCTACATGGGCTGCGACTGCCTGTGGTAGTGACGACCCGGAGCAGGCTTTGGTAACGCCGACCTCGGGACTGCAGGCAAACAGTAGCTAAACCAGCGAAACTCCGAAAAATTGAGATTGTGCTGGGGTCCACACAACTATTGAGGACGGACAGTCCACGTGCACGAGTATACTGGTATATTTAGCTTATGAGGAAAGTGAAAACGAAACCTCGAGATTTAAGCTACTGATTCGTACTTAATGGGACACTTCATTAGATGTACCTGACTCTTTTCCAAAACGTTCAGACACATAACTCGCCACGGCTCAGTGATCCCAGTCAACTGATCCTCGCTTGCATAACGGAACCACGTAATAGTTGTTGTTACAAAGAGTTCCATTAGAAAAATTCGATAAGGTGAAACCGAAGCGTTAAATCAGAAAGAATTCAACAACTTTTAAGATGGAACTTACGCATTGAAAAAAAAAGTTTCAGGGGATGAAATTTGAAACCTGACATCGATTTGAAGCAATACTCACCCTGCTTCATGGAGAAACTGATGCATTTAAGTAACCTTTCCAGATCCCGCTTCACCAGAACTAATCGTTACCTAAATATAAACACGAACGGTCAACAACTGTGAAGGTTATAAAAAAACAGAAAAACTGGAGCCTAACCAGGAAGAAGAAGAGAACAGCAAAGCTTAATAAAAGAATCTAAAGCAATAAAATCGCACCCTCCGAAGCTTTAGCGACTATGACACACTTCCTCTTCATGACATTGGTCTTTGGCCCATTAAACAAATTGTCATGACACTTGTCGACTTCCTTAACTACCAACGTGCATTTTCGAGGATTACTTTCCATGGAGCATAGTGAGATTAGTCACAGCGTTTTAAAAAACAAAGCGAGAGAAATACCCCCAAAACAAATAAACAGCTAACAAGGTTCTTACTGAGTTACCGTAAGGGCACTTGAAAAAACGAATGAAAAGTACAACGAGCTGCCTTTAGAATTGTGTGGGTAGTAAAGCGCCTTCTCAAAAATATTCAAGAAAAAAATCGAGAATGTGAAACAAATGTAAGCGTTAGGTGATGGTAAAGGGCGTTTGGCATCACTTAGACTTAGTCGAAATCTACCTATCACTTTTAGCAAAGACGTTTAACGGCTGACGTAACTTCACTGAAAAAGAAAGACATTTTGAAGCAACGCGATATGTTAGTAAGTTAGAGGAAGGCAACAAACAAGCGATATGACGTGAGCTAAAGGACACACCTGAGGAAACCCTTTCAATGTGGCCCTAATTCTGTACACGAAACCTCTTCATCGATTGCGCGCGCCACCTTCGCTTCCTTGTCACAGGCGCTGCTTACACTGCTCCTCGTTGAGGTCGTGCAGGGAAAAGCCGCTGGTTCAGCTTCGCAGCTCTGTAGCAAAGAATTTTAGCAATCTGCTAACAATCACAATACTTCATGATGTCACTGTGTCAACACTAAATGAAACAATAGGAGTACTTCAAAATGGGCAAAATGCGATGGAGATGATGATTTACGAAAACAGCACTTTTCACGAGGAAGAATATCTTTGAAAAAGTACTCTACCCAACTACAATGATTTCTTCCAAGCTCTTCTTCATCACTACTTTCGTTGTCAATTGGATAGCTACGCTGCGGTGTGAGTCCTCGTTGATGGATTGTAGGCTCTACGGTCTTCGAATAAAATACTTTTATCGTAGCTGGAAAGTGGGCATTCTATTACGAAATCCACTAAATTAAGTAAATGACAATGACAAGAACCAATGAAAAAAGCAGAAAGAGTTTGGACTCGCATTTATCTTCCATAGGACATAACGAAGCAAACTGGTTGAGCTTCTTCAGATCCAAGCGTTTTTCAGCTAAGCTAGCAAGCAATTCTTCTCGCGCAAAATAATGACCTTTAATCCCTTCTGAGAAAGATGAGAATAAACCTCTTTCAAACAGTAAAATAAACAAAAGTGTAATCAGAAGAGGTAGCAAACCAACTACAATGTGACTATGAACATGTTCGTCTTCCACTGTTGCACTGCAATCGGTTGACGTTTCATCTTCTACGCTACTTTCTGCTATTGTTTTTCTTTGGCGAGATTTCTCCCTACTCACCACCAGTTGTATCTTTCTTCTTCGGCAATCGGCCGCCATCCTGGGCTTCACGTTTCTTAGCTAAACGTCGCAACATTTAAAGGCAAGCTAGTTCCACCGTCTGGTAGAACTTGAAATTAACCTCGGCACTAATAATGAAGTTACGGAACGATATCGTTAACAAATATTTTTGATATTCAGTTTCAAAATTTGCACTTTTATTGAAAATACGTCAAGAATTTACGTGTTGACGTTTTCGAGTCTGGGGAGAGGATCCTCACTGCGTCACCAGAACCTTTGGGATATATGACATCTCAGACCTGCTACTTCGAAAGTCGAAGAAAGCAGTGTTTTTATGTATTGGCAGGGAAGACGTGATAAGTAACGTAGAAGGGAGCCACTGTCACACGTCGCTTAGTACCTCATCTCAGACTTACGTTCTCATCTGAGTGAAGACCACTCGCTACCCGTCATTGACGACAAACGGGTTGCGTCACTCTTTATAAAACGAAACCGCTGGGTACTCTTTAGCATACTGGAGCATTCTTCTCATACTGCATTGTGCTCAAGACCACAGTATATTTAGCTAATAATGCAGATAAAGCTAAGAATACATCCAGATTCTTCAGGAAGTGGCTGAAACGTAAGCCTACGAACATTAAAGATACACGTTAACAACCGTGTGCCAGTTTATCAATGAGAGTACGTAAAAAAAACGAATGAAAGCTGAAACAAACCAGGAATGAGCTGAGTCGCCATTTTTGTGAGAATGCAAAGAATAGCAGTTCACAAGGAAATCGGCACGCATCACAAAATCTCTCAAAGGATGAACTTAACTTTGGGAAGTCACAGCATTCGAGAATGTGTGGAAAAGAGGTAATTAAACAGAGGTTCTGACCATTTAAAGAACATGAAGGAAAGCTTTTCACTCACTCGCAATAAAATGATACAAAGAGAAACACAACTGAACGCAACGAACTTACCCTTAGCAAACATTGTTACTTGGTACTTGATACTTGAATGACCCATCCTCACTGGTTGTGCGGGCGCCAGCATAATCTCCATTTTGGGAGACTTGTTGGTTATGCCATTATGGTTTCCCAGAGTCCCGAGGTCAGCGTAGCCAAAGTCTGCCCCAGGTCTTTACCACCACGGGAAGTTGCAGCCCTTGTGGATCAGAGAGATTTACCACCATGCGACTTTGATACCAGCACGATGGTGGGTCCTGGTATTAGTTTACTATTAGCTAGGCTTCCTGATAGAATCTCCAGACTCCTTCTCAGCTTGGGAGACCTTGCCAGGGAATGAATCCCTGCTGCACATTGCAGTCCGACATGCTAGAATACCTCCCAGCCACGATGAAGCGGTAAGCCGTTAGGAGGCACCTTAGCAGACAAGTTTTGGGAATATCTCAGCACCATAGTGGCACCACCATTTCACATCGTGCGGATGCCGTGAGAAACAATAATAGGCATCAGTTAGAAAGCTGACAGCCCTAGTTTTTGTAAACATTTTTCATAACCGTCAGTTTTCGCTGTGAGTAATGAGAAGGCGTATTACGGGCATTGGCAATGACCGTAAGATTCAACGCGCGAATGTGTAATTTTCGAATTCTTTCCAGGCGGAAGAAAATCATGGATGTTCTCGAATAGGAGTACACTGTGGGCTTCGTTTCCGGACAACGTTTCTTCTTCTCTCATACTAATTAAAGTTTCCTGCTGAAGTTTGTTGTTGCCTTTGCTTGTATTATTGGAGGTTTTTTACTCACTTACATTTACTTACTTACTTGGACGTATTGGAGGTTTTTTAGTGCTTGCGAAAGTTGTATTACTTATGGTGCACCATAAAACTCCATCAATAAAAAGGATTAATTTGGAAAAAGCTCCTTATTTAATGAGCAAACTTTTTAAAAGGTGGACTGCGGTAAGAGAAATGTGGAATGGAAGAGCATAGAGCAGAGTTGATGGTTTTTTTGCTGTTAACTACCTCCCCGATGGTTTTGTAAGAAGTGAAAATCGCCGCTTACGTATTCCACTTCAGTTTAGGGACTAGGTTGTCGATCACTGGCTGTGTCTAAGCGGACAATAGCTGGATTGTTCGGAGCAATAATAACATTCTTTACTTATTCAAAAAGTTTATTATGCATTTCTGCATTAATTGGGAACTCCAACGCCCAACTGTGAAATCAAGTTGCAACATGTCAAGACTTCTCCGTACCTGGCCGTTGAGATGGTAGTATGTATTAAGAATATATAAATATAGGATATAATATAATAAGGCACGCTTCTCGACCAAACGGGCATCTCCGCCCCGGCTCTCGGTGAAATATTCTAGGTCAAACTGGTATTATTCTGTTTTTCATAACTATTTCCGATCATTTCAAAAACAAGTTTTTGAAGAGACTGGAAGCCGTATAGTGGATGGTTATGTGGACGGATACAATGGAACTGTCTTCGCATATGGTAATCTTTGTGGGCTCCTCATTTTCATCCACAGGTGTCTTTCTTATAACAGCTTTGTGAAATATTCTAGGTCAAATTGGATCGGGGAAGACGTATGCGATGTTTGGACCTTCGAACCTTAAATATTCTCGATCCTCAACATCGGGGGCTTATGCCATACGCATGTGATGCTCTGTTTAAGAAGCCATATGCAAAACCTGCAGAAGTCTAAAAGAAGGTCTCAGAAGTTTATTTTAAATGCGCCTATGTCTTCGTTTTTAAAAGGGCGTGGGCTTCAACTACGAAGTTTCATGCCGGTTCGTGGAACTGCATAATGAAGAATTCTATGACTTGCTGAGCCACTGTCAACAAAAGCCGTCGATACGAAATGACTCGAAGGTAGCAAAAAAAATGCTATTTCATAGTGACAAACTATTTCGACTTTCTGCAGTAGGTGCAGTTGCTGGGGATTATCGAACACAAGGTTCAGTCCGTTACTGACATAGTCGGTTTTTGGATCTTTTTCTAAGTGTAGTCTTTGGTAAATTTAGAGCAATTAAAAACATCACACAGCTTCTGGAGATCGGATGCTAAGCAAGACTTACAGCTGAAACGGCGATGAATAAAGACATCGCCATCGCACTGTATTTTCATCGTGAAAGTTAGTTATTGACACTGATGTGATATTTTAAGCTGGTTTAATCACTGGTAAATACTTGCATTTTTGGGTGAAAACCGAAGAGCTGATGAATGGCCATGTAAATAAAAATAGTGCTACGTTGCACTTCGTGGAACTGGCAGGATCGGGAAGACAGACACAATCAAAATCTGTGGGTGACCGTTTCAAGGAGGGTGTAAACATCAATCTGGTAAACGGTTTTCCTAGTTTCGGTCTAGATTCTGACATTGACTATTATTTATTTCAGTCACTGTCTGTTCTTGGTCGCGTTATACGAACCCTATCAGGGGTAAACCGTCGTGCTGAGCGCATACCGTATCGCGATTCGAAACTGACCCTTATCTTAAGGGACTCTCTGGGAGGTAACAGTAGGACAGCTGTTATCGTGAATGTCCACCTTGGCAGACTGTAGGTTCTGAAGCAAATATTGCAGTGCTTACGGATTGATCCATTACGAAACGCCACTGGCTTCTGTTAAAAAGTCGGCGAGCGTTGCTAGTTGTTATATTAGACACTAAGGTTGTTAATCTTTGTGGGAATGGAATTCTACGTGTAGTCTTAGTACTCAAGAATGGTGGTGAGTTCAACCATTGTTGGTTCAATGATCTACTTTTGAAACCATAAATACAAAGAGACATGAAATTTCATACAGATTTTGGCATTTTCTCATTTAAGACATATGAATTTATAATAGCTACTACTCGGGAACGCTGTCGACGTTACAGTACGCCGCGGCTTGTGGGAAAATTGAGAATCGTGTATGTGCCAATGAGGGTTTAGCGGGTGACATAGTGACGGCATACAAATCCGAGATTGCATGTTTTCACAGAGAACTTAGTTTTATTGAGAAAAAGTACCACTCAGGTCCCTTTATGCCACTTTTACACTCGAATTACATATTCAATTCACACTAAATCCAAAATGTAGGTTACAAATTATTCTTTTCACCTTCAGGAATACGATCGAAAATTTCCGAGGTTCAAGAAGAGCTGAAGAATTGGCGAGAAATGGTTGATTTACGAGAAAAAGAGTTCGATAAAGCGCAAATTAAGCACGATCTTCTCTACGCCCAGCTCATGAGCAAGGCAAATCAAGAAATTAGCGTACAGGTTCTCGCCTTATACACTTTGACACCAGTGACTTTGCTAAGATATTCTAATGCTGATACAGAGCATTGTAGTGCGTAATAGCGTTTTCACTCAAACTCGGCTTAGAAATTTTGCGCACCAATATTTTTGGAAACATTACAGGTTCTTAACTCTTTTCTGCGTAGATGCGAGTAGTAGCAGGATGCATAGAGTCGAAGTGTACTCATATGTTGAGAAATTTGTCATCAAAATATGATATCAGTGTAACTGGGCGCTCGACGATGCCTTTTCCATAATGTGAATAGTATTAGAACTACAATATTAATAATTCCGCGATGTTCCCAAAGCTCAGCCCCAGACCAGAGCAAACTGCGATTACCCTTCGTGAAGGTTCACACGTTATCACTGTAGCACTGAGATCTTTGCTATGCCTTTTTTCCTAACCTGTTTTTTACGTTAACGGTACCATCAGCAACTTACCGGTAACGGAAGTAGCCTGGGGAGTACAAGTCGACACTAAACCTAGTTAAGCTGAAGCCGCATTCTTTTACTTACTTGGATACCTGGATGGTCCGTTTTCACTGGTTGTTTGCCCGCCCCTCCCCCACCCCCACCCCATCATTTCCATTCGCTTCTGTTCCACACAGCAATCGTCGTCCATTTTGATGGTCCGCTTCGAAATTTTTGGCGCTCGTGAGGCCCAATGGTAATCCTAAAATCGATTCCATATGCTAATGGAAACGATTCACGTTAGCCATCAACACATCCGCTATCGTTAATGCGATCTTCCAAAGGGCGCTTGCATTCTTTTTGAGACCACTCCGCTGTTCTTTTCGCCAAATCGGCATCTGTTCTTCTTATTGTATGTGACAGCGCCATCTGCGTTTAGCTAGCGATGTACATTATTCTGGATTCTGAAAGTGTTACAGAATTCGAAAATCACAGTATCGCATTCTGGATACATGCGGGGAGTCTCGTTCATATTTTAGAAAACATTGTTCAAGCGTTCCGTGGGTGGTTCACTGTTTTCTTGACGTGGTCGAAGTATTAGCCCAAGTTTCTACTACATAATGGACACTGGATGTGTAATTGAATCGAGCAGGTGAGCGCGGAGTTTAGGGTGTTCAGAGTCCGTTGGTTGCTCAGTGGCTCTTTAGAGTGGCCAAAATGCAGCCCATGTTGTCCTCTTCTTTGTTGTAATTTCTACATTTTGTTCTCTATTTTCACCGAACGTCCAAGAACAGCGTACGAGGTGGTCTTTGTAATAAAAGAACGACCAAGTTCGATTTGTTTACTTTCGCACCATGAGTTTTTCATGAATTGGGTCTTCTCTCTATTTACTAGCAATCCAGTCTTTTTTTCGCTTGATTAAGTACATTGAGCATCATCACTGCTCCACTGGTACTTCTCGAAAATATGACGACGTAATCCACGAAACGAAGGCTTGCCAAGAATTTCCCGCCAATAAGTAAGCCCTTCTCCTGGAAGTCGAGTGATTAGATTGTACATTGTACGGCGGCAGTAAGCAGCTTTAGCGATGTTGTGTCACCTTGTCGAAGCCTTTTTTCAAAGCGATTAGTGAAGCATCGACGTAAAAGCGGCATATTTGTACTGCAGTTCCGATAAAGGCTGCTAAAGTTCGCATATAGGGCGGGCAATCCACTTGGTTGACAAGCGCTTATAGGATTGTATTTGCTTCGACACTGTCACTCGTAGTCGGTAAAGGCAAGGACAGCAAGCATAGAGCAGTTACGAAGGTACCTTCGGTCATCCTTCTAGGGCATGATAACCGTGCACGATCTCATCCACTTGTCTGAAATTGTCTCTTCCTTAACGTCAGATAACATGTGAAATAAGAGAAGTATGTTTAATTTGTGGCCACTAACTCCGGGCGATTCTTAGCAAGAAATGATTTCAGGGTCTTGTACAGAGATTGTAGAGCGGAAAAAATTGGAATGGAACCTTTCCGTTATGGATTCCATGTCATCGCGGGATATAGGAATAGTTCCGTCTTTTTATTTATGTGATCTTATAAACTGATCTTCTTAAGCTGTCTCGAAGTTGGTACAGATCTTCGTTGTCGTTGTCGTTGTCGTTGTTTTTGATGTTATTGAACGATGGCTGACGTTTCGGCGACTTCGCCTTCCTCAGAGCCTGGACGTACTTTATGTTAGAATACTTTTTATTATTCGGTGGAAAAGAAGGTTAAAGTATTAATGAAGAACAAACTTCCAAATAGACGCCATATTGAACAGAAAGGCCACTCACCGTGATCTTACGTGAGAGACTGGCCCACAGGTAGTTCACGCGAGCAAGACACGCCCCGTGGTCAAAATATCATTTTGAAATAGGGCGCCAGATCACGCGTGATAGTGAGGCATTCGTCCTTCCGGTTCATCTCTGGATTTTTGAAATTTATCCAAAACGCCTCAAGAGTTTTGCGCATTGATGTTTTTGATTCCTGCGCTAGGATCCGCCCATTCACTTCAAAATCATCGCCGTTGTGCTTTTGTGCCCTATGCGTACCTAGAGGGGTGTTTAAACGGATTTTAGCTCTTCCATCTAGATGTTATTTTATGCGGACACAAAGTGGTCTACCCGTTTCCCCGATATATTCCTCTCCGCATGAGATCAAGTATATTATACCTAAACTCATGCAATCCTCGTTTCTTTTATTTGGACAGATCATACGGTTTTCTGAGCTGCACAAACGATCATAGAGACGGTTTCGAACTAACTGGCTGAGTTGGGTATTGGGTGGGATGTCAATAATCGTTACGTAATTTTCAAGCCCACTTTTTCTTATGCACTTTTTAATGGCGTGACTTACTTCATTTGATATGAAAGGCAGCTTAAAGGGGATCCCACTTTCGTCTGAAATATCATTTTGGGAAACTACCCAACGTTCTCCTCTAACCCGAGTGGCATCTACTTCGTAGCCATTGGAAATGGTAATTTTTCGTGCCAGGTTTCGCGATTCACTCCTTTCCTCTCCTCCTGTACACACATTTTTATCCGCATGATACATGTTCTTGATAAGTGCTTTTTTCATGTGTGAAGGATGAGAGGAGAGGCAGTGAACTAGAATGTTTTTACTACTTGGCTTGTGATACCATTTTGTTACATAACCACTTACTGAGAGCTTTATTTGGATGTTTAAGAATGGAAGCCAGTACTCGGTAGGTTTTTCTCGTGTAAATTTTGTATACTCTGACTGTCGGTTTAATAATTCAAAGCACTCATCCATCTGTTCTTGTGTGGAACAGACGATGAAGCAGTCGTCTCTGTATCGACAGTAGAGTAAGTGTCGGTGATCGAGAACTGGAGCTTCCACCTTAGACATGAAAGCGATGGCAAGGCTTGGTGCTAAACGCTGTCCCATGGCCAACCCTCTAATTTGTGCAAAATATTTTCCAGACCACCTAAAGATTGAACAACTAAGACACTGTTTTAAGAGAGTCATTAGTTGCGCAATCGACAAGCCGTGCATTTTTATTTTCTTTTCATGCTCTACGAGCAACTCGAGAATGGCTTGCATTGCGGAGTCATTGGACACGTTGGTATAAAGTGAACTAACATCGAATGACTCCATTATATGCGTGCTTTTTGGGTGCGCGCACTTTAGGTGGTCTAGAAATATTTTGGTGTTAGGTAGATGGGTTGGAATGAATTTTAGCAGCTGGGTTAGGACCCAAGCCTATTGTTTTACTATCAGCTGCATGATGAAGCGATGCGCGAAACACGGTCACGACTGTGGAGATGAACACTTGAAGAATTTACGAAAGAACGACTTGAGAACGAACTATCAAACGTTCGTGGTTTGATGACCTTTTTTCCACTTTGTAGAGTTTAAGATTTTTTTGCTTCGTATACCACTGTGCATAGTGAAAACTGGTTCAAGTTGCTGCATTGAATAATTCACATAAGCTCGAAGTGAAGTAAATGAGCTGCAGCAGCGTTACGAGTCTGCAGAAGAGGCTAGAGAAGCTCTCAACGTGAAACTAAATAATATCCTTGAGGAACGAAATAAAACATTTCTAGAAACTCTACTTCGTCGATTAACTTTCAACACAGTGGGCTTTTTCGCTTGCTTAGTTTTTATGTAGCAAAGGTTTACCTTACGAAATAAAACCCATATGTGGGATATATAGGCGGCTTGACAAGTACAAACACTTGTGGAGTGTGAAGACGTTGTACTCAACTAAGAACTTTTCGCCATATCTGTGTCTTAGTAAGTCTTTCATAATACTAGCTTTTTTGAAACATTTAGTGCCACTAAAACACTTTTTCAATTGTTGCTTCTCGTGTTGTAGATACGAAAAATATACCTCAGTCTTACAATTGTGCTTTTAGAAGTGTACAGATGATGAAAATAAAAAAGGCGAAGCACAAAAAGGAAAAGAACGCCGTCGGCCATCTGCACACATTTGCTAATTATGCTCTACTTTTCCTTTAATCTACCATGATAAAATTCTTAAATTTTGAAGCCAGCATTTTTCTGCCTGCATTTTCGTCTTCGGCGTCATCCAGAAAGGGGGCAGAGTTCAGTTTTTCTAATTACTTGACTTTTGTAATGTTGCTAGTACAAGGTGAAATAGGGCGAGATCGTACCGGCGAAACTTTCGCCTGGTCCATGGCCGATAGTACACGTTGAAATTCTCGGAGTTAGCCGATATTTCCACTCCATTTTAAAGCTTCAATGTTTCCGGCAAGTTTCAAAAGTTATAACTTAATGTTTCCTTTAGTGTGCAAGAAAAGGTCGTCATTAGCTCTTCGAAACTTATGGAGAATGTTCTTAATTATCGTATCGAATGCGCCTTTCGATGCACAACATACTCATTAAACGAATATTTTTTTGCTGCTGCGGCTAAAAGCATATTTTTTAAAAAGTCCTCTTAGCTCTTTATTGGAATCGCAAGGCGGCCGTTTCCCAAGAGCGTTTTCTCTTTCCTGTCCACCGGCGATGAGAAACTTAGCTCTGCCCACATCCAGTGGAGCCTTAAAATAGAGTGGAGATATCAGCTAACCCCAAGAATTTCAACATGTACTGTCAGCAATAAACTAGAGAGGTTCCCATTTGCATACGGTGATGCACTACCTCACTTTATACAATCACAATTACAATAGTGAAAATATTTGCAAAAGCTAAACTCTGTCCCAGCAAAACACCGCTGATGAAAATACATTTAGAACATTCGCCGGCATCAAATGTTAGGAATTTTGTCGTGATAGAACATAAAAAAGTAGAACATCATTGGCCAAACTATGCAGATGGTTTTTATCTCTATTAACAAAGGCGCATAATGTGCAGTAGTCGGAGGCACCCTGCAGTACAGTTGCAATTTACAACTGCCCAGTTCCTTCAAAGACACGAAGAGTATCGCACTTTCCTAGCAAGGTCCTTCATTTTGCTGTTCTTTTTTAACATGAGTGTTCCTTGCAGATCAATGATACGAAAAAAAGGTGTTACGGAAATGAGATTCTGAAAAACGCCATAATGATCTGGAAGCAGAGCTGAGGCAGTACCGAGACATAGTGAGAAAAGGAAAGCCAGTGCCGACAACATCCGGTGTCGTGACGAAGTCTCGAGCCCAGAGTGAAGCAAAGTAACCTGCCTTTTTTAAACACGCAGTCTTTCTCTGAATACGGCTTCTATTCCTCTAAATACGGTATCGTCGCACGTATCAATTTTAGTGGGCGTGTTCTTTGTCGCAAATAAGGACAATGATTTCGATTCAATCTTCCAGTGTTGCTCTTTCCGTATTTTCTTCTGGTAGTTTTAAACATAAGATATCTTGATTTTGAAACATTTTTTCCAAATATTGCATATTTAGGTATTGCCAAATACGAGACATGTGAATTTCATGGATTTCTCAATTTTATTCCGTCACATAGTTGAACTGTATATTAGACTGGTTTCGAACGTACACAATAAACAGTCCTCTTATTACACTACTGTTTTGCGATTTGGTTGACATTTCCACCTAAAAGAATGTTGGAGAGAATCGTCGATTAGTAGACTGTGTGGTATGTAGCTACTTTTAACGATTACGAAGCAAGTATAGGAAAGAACTTCCATGCAGAGCACAGCTCAACCAAACAACCAAGAAAATTGAGGACTGCAGCACTACTTGAGCGGACTGAGGGATGAATACGCTGGTGCTTAAACATATTTTCTGATTGGTGTACTGTTGAATGGAAAACTGGAGTTAATGCACAAAAGGAGATTCTAGAATCTTTCTCAGCCCGTACAATCTGACAGCTGCTTGCACAGAAATATCGTGTAAAGACTAAACAGTAGTTCATGAACAAAGTTTATGTGGAGATATTATAGCTTCTGTTAAAATTGCACGTTGATTTGTTTGAAAACTTGATAGATAACGCCCAGTGTTTTGTGGAGAATGTTGTCTGTAGCACGTGAAGTTTATCGCCTTCAGCATACGGTAGCAGCGCGATGAGGAAAGCATACCAGAAGGCACATGTGAGATAATAATAGCAGTCGTTTCGGCAGATTTCGTCCTCCTCAGAACCTGGAAGTGTCAAGTTGACAGCAATCCACTCGGCCAAACACCTCCATAACCAAACAGAGAAAACTCTAAACCAAGATTTCAATCACATTTAGCATAAGCTAAAAGCACAACATAAGCATAACGTAAGCTAAGTACTCCACTAGGTACGCATAGCACGCAGAAACATAACGGAGAAAATTTTGAAGTAAGGGTTCCGATCCCTGCGCAAGAATCGAGAACAC
Source organism: Angiostrongylus costaricensis (assembly GCA_900624975.1). Lineage (NCBI taxonomy): Eukaryota > Metazoa > Nematoda > Chromadorea > Rhabditida > Metastrongylidae > Angiostrongylus > Angiostrongylus costaricensis. The sequence goes on along the minus strand of UYYA01000719.1, from coordinate 13,738 downwards.
AAGCACGCAAAACTCTAGAAGCATTCTGGATTAATTCCAAGAATCCGAAAATGAACCGCAGGAAGGAATGCTTCGTTATCACGCGTGATATTGGACAGTATATAAACCTGTTATTCTGATGGGAGGGGCACATTACGCTTCCATGTGAATTCTGTGCGGTCGGTCTTCACGCGATATACTCAGTGGAAGACTCATAGAAAGCGGCGAGTGTGCAGAGCTATGCTAAATGTGATTGAAATCTTGGTTTAAAGTTTTCTCTGTTTGGTTATGGAGGTGTTTGGGCGAGTGGATTGCTGTCAACTTGACCCTTCCAGGTTCTGAGGAAAGCGAAATCCGCCGAAACGTCAGCTTGTGCGTAAATAAAGAAATAAAATAGCACCTCGTGTTTGCTGAACAAAAGTAGAAAGATATATTCAATCAATGCCGAGGTTAATAGAAAGTCGGACTTGGGAATAATAGCAGTGTAATGAGGCTACCACATTAGAAGGTACGTGTTATAGTAGTGGATCATCGTGATTGCATTGAGTCAAATCCACTGGAGTGGACTTCGGCTCGAACGAAGTAACCTCACTCGGCAGTGGTCTTTTGTGCAAGATGGCTGTTACTGACAGTGATTGTACGTTGGCAAACGTTTCTATTCTGCGGACGACCCATATTGTTGTCATCGCGCTTATCTGGGACAGAGCGTAACAATACTTTAAAAATCGACTTTTCTTTAACCTTGCCGATTAGTCATGTGGAGGTTAAACAGTGTAAGAATGTTTTGGTCGCTGAAATGCCATAAACAACGGTCCGAACATTTCTCATCAGTCCAGTGTCTCTGGGTAATCGAATTGCATCAGTGACTACAAATTTTTGCTTTATCACCAAGGGAAAAAGCTTGATAAGGACATCTTTAAAGAGTGGAGAAATGGCTTCGGCACATCTGAGCTTGTCACAAAAGCCGCTAGCCTCCACCAGGAGAATTACCACCTTTTCTGCGTTTTGTGGGATCTAAAGGCATGCGATACTATGAGCTTTTAGGTATCTCTATTCCACTTGCAAAACTGATTTATACACTGCTGAAGTTCAGTAGTTGGCTAATGCTAACATTATCTGAACAGAGTGTCTCCTAGGATGCAACAATGTCCGTTTACATGATAGCATCCATGCAGAGAATGCGAAGATGAATCATTCCACAGTTTTCAGAACTTGACTGAGAAGTTCTACTTGATCTATCAAATGTTGAAGAATGAGGCAGCTTTGAAAAAAAAAGTAACTAGCTTCGTCACCTCATCACCTATGTTGACAACTTCTTCCCTTTAACAGATGCGTAGGCCTGGAATGTCATTTGTTTTTGGGCTGATAAAAGTGTGGGAAAGTGATGGTGAGAAATCGTTAAACCGTTCAGTTTTTCTGTGCTTTTTCGCTTTTTTTTATTTATAATATTTGATCCGTCTCCACGTTTACTGTGCGGAACCTCGCACTTCTCACGTCCTGTTCGTTTCCTTTCGTACAACGTCCACAAAGGTCTTCTAAGCTCTTACGCATGGCTTCAGTTGCTGTTTGAGGAATTTCATTTCGTCCTGAATGTCGTTGAATACTGGGCGAGCAATTCTCCTCGGAGTCTGAGATAACGGAGCTGTAGAGTTCCCACTTGGTTCGCAGAGAGCGATTTTTTTTTCAGGCTTTATCAAAGTCGGCAAGCATACGTTCCGGTTGGCTAATGTTTGGTGTTATAAGGAAGATATCATCAGCAAAGCGAAGATGGTGTAACTGCCGACCGTCGATTTTCACTCCCATATTATCCCATTCCAATTTTCGCATGATGTTTTGGAGGGTGGTGGTAAATAATTTTGGCGAAATGGTATCGCTTTGCCTAACCACTCCCTTAACGTCGGTGTTAACATCGTTATAGAATGGCGATATCTTGATTGCGAAATTTTTGTGGAGCTCACGAAAATTTATTATGCACCGAGTAGGGGCTCCTTGACTATTAAGGGTTTCCATAACGGCTTCTATCTCAGTTGAATCAAAGGCCTTCTGTAAATCGATGAAAATGAGACACAATGGTCTTTCTACTCTCGCCATACCTCGGTGAGTCTTGTTATCGTATGGATGCGGTCCATCGTACGAAATCCTTTTCGAAACCCTGCTTGACCACGTGGCTGTCCTTCTTCCAGCGTTTTGTCAATCCTATTTGGGATGACTCGAGTGAAAAATTTGTAGACCACAGACAGCAAGCAGATTGGGCGATAGCTGCCGATATCGTGCAGGTCACCCTTCTCGAACAATAACACGGTCTTGCTGGTTTTCCTCTGAGTAAGGACCTTGCATTCAGACAGGCAACATGTGAAGAGCCGAGCCCGCGTGTTTAAGAGGAGTGGCGGAAGCTTCTTCAGGTGTTCTGGTCTTATCATGTGCGGACCTGGTGATGCTCTATTTTTCACCGACGAATTGGCATGTCGGATTTCGGAAGGGAGAACCGAAGGTGCTGAATATTCATTCTCCTTTATTTCGTATGACGGGAGGTTGACGTGCCTATCGAAGAGTTCTCACTTCAGGTGTTCTTCTCTTATCCTGTCCGGACCTGGTTCGTATTATTATTAATATTCGCGAATAATTTTCTCCATTGCCTTTCTGGACGCTGTAACTGCCCCATCGGAGTGCAATCATCATAGTCATGTAATTGGCGAAGCTTCGGAGGGGGTTGCGAGCGCTTTTCCCAGTCTCTGCAACCTCGACCATTACTGCTTCTCTTCTCTCTTTAAGATCTTCGTTTATCGCTTGGCTGCATTGCTTTGCCAGTTCGGACGTCATTTCTCGGTTGCTTGCAGCTCGTGCGATTCCACGCTGGCGTATCAGCTCGAGTGTTTCTGCAGACAGACGTCTCTTTGTGACCTTCGACCTCTCAATTTTCATAGCGCTAACGTGAAGATGTTGAATGAGCCGATCGCATTCTTCGTCGATTTTGTCGATCGACAGCGGCGTCTTCCCAACAGCCGACAAATGAATTGCATGAGTCCCAGTTTATGCTGGTTTTGGAACTACGTTTTTTGAATTTGGCAGCTTTTCCTCTTTCCTACGAGAAATAGTATCATGCACGAAGGAGACGGTGCTCTGATCCGGTGTAGAATTTTGGGACAACAGCGACATCGGTTAGGCAAAACTTTTGGTTTACTATGATGTGGGCTATCTTGTTATGGTACTCTCCACTGGGAGACTCCCACGTCCGGCGTTGAGGATAGCGCTTCTGTAATTTCAAGTTGCCGTTAATGGTCTTGGTCCCCATGATAAACTCAGATAGCCGTTCACCCTGCTCGTTCCATTCTAATTCGTGGATTCCAATGTGACTTCCTTCAGACTTTCTTCTTGGTCTAATCTTAGCGTCAAAATCTCCAATGATGACCTTGGCAAATATGTGGTGTTCTTTGCAAAACTTTTCCGAGTCTATATTAAAAGCTTTGACCTCTTCTTTGTTATTGTTTGATGTTGGCGCATAAGCGACGAAGATTGTCAAAACCGGTAATGATCCACACCTTTTTAATAGTAAACGTCCGATTTGGGTTGTAAGCTGTTCGAATGAATCGATGTTCATGGACAAACTCGTGTTGACGGGAACGCAGACGCCGCCGACTCTGTCGCATGTTCCGAGGAACAGTTCTTTTCCGGTGTCACATACGGCGTTGAATGGGTGGCGTGGTCTCGTCTCGGCAGGCCGATGACGTCATTCCATGTCCCTCTTGCATGCATGATCAACTCTTCTATCGAGAATTCGGATGCAGGTGTGCGTGCACTGTACATTGTAGGTGCAGATGGTCACCTTAGTTCTCTGCGATTTAGGTTGATTAGAGCGCTCCTGATATTTTAAATGCCTTACGGTACTGGTCCTACCCAACGCTTCATAATCGGAGCTCTTTCTGGAGGAATGAGGTCTGTTTCTTTCTTACTGCGTTTAGCATTTTGATGCCCACTTATAGCTTGTTTGGCTGCGAATATGGAACTGGATATACTCACGGGTAGCTTGTCAGTCTCTTCCAGAGTGGACATGGAACTCACTTGTTGTAAGTGACTGCTAACCGCCTCCCATATACTTCCCAGTCACTTGATTGCAGGCTTTTGCCGAATTAAGTCGTAGAATACAATCCGCATAAGCAAGAATGCGCCCACACACGCATGAATGAATACGCCTAACAAATACAGAAAGTATGTACCAAAACATAAGAGCAGAAACAGCGAGTCCATCCGTTGTATCCACCTGCGTCTCAGAGAGGCAAAGGTCACTTTTGCTCTGCAATTAGCCCCCTATCCGCCACCTGGGGACGCGTCACGTAGCCTCGCCACTAATCAGCTCGAGATTCCCATATGAGGAAGATCCGTGGACACAGCTGATAACGGCTCTAATCTTGAAGGATGAGGGATTGGTTGGCGCCAAATTATCAGCTTATACTTATTTATGGATTTGAATAAGTGTAAGACAGGACGTGTTGGTTTATCCTTTTTAATATTCGAAATAACATATGATTTTAAGCCTGCCGCCATGAAACTTTGAGCCATAGATTGTTCAGTTTTTGGTATTGTCTTTGTTTCTTTTCAGGTTTTGAGCAATAAAAGGTAGAATCACTAAGGTGGTCCTTCGTTATCTCAACATATAACAGGCGAGAGATAACAACAAACTCTCGTTCTTACCAGTACTGACAACCTAGTGGCTTTCAGATTTATTAAATCTCTAATTTTTCACGTACAATACGTTCGTGATACTGTAAGGTTAGAGATACACTTTCTATCGCGATATTGATTAAGCGTTTTAAGATTGACGTCCGGAGACATGCAAAATTTTATATTAAATTCGAAGTTGAGGTCCATTTGTCTGAACAACGTTCTAGCAAAAGGAGGTGGTGTTAATACCACCAATTCCTACTTGATGTTTCTTGTTTGGCCTCATAGCGGAATCGATTATGAAATGCAAGACGAACTTGCTACAAAACCTGCCAGCAGGATAGTTTGGGTTTGTAAAAGAAACACTATCCGTAAGACTAAAAGTCGTCATAGCTCGACAGACGCACTTCCTCCGCCGCTGCCTGCAACACCAAGTGGTTTCCAACTTCATCAAACGAAAACGACTTCGGAGATAAGCGATCAATCAGAGGGTAGCCAACAAGTACGAGGCATAAAAATGAAACTGCTTCGAACTGCACTACGAAGCAAACAGAACGAACTATTCGACAGAGTAAACAAGTATGAAACGATTGAACATTTTTGAGTTTTTTGTTGGGAGATTCACCTTTGGATTAAAATGGTTCCATCCCACAGTTCATTCTTCGGCTTTTAAAATCTATTCAAAGCCCTTCAGGCGTTTTAGGCGCCGATACTTTAGATTCTGGTGTGGGAATAGTGAATTTACCTTAAAATCTTTTCCGTTATGTTTCTGTGTTCCATTTGCGCCTGGTGGAATATTTGGTTCTAATTTAAATTTTCTACGCGTTTATCCTACGTATTCGTTCCCACACACTTTGCAAAGGATCAAGTTCACCGTATACGAACTCATGTAATCACAATCTCTACCGTTAATGCACATTATGTGGTTTTGCCTTGTGGATAGACCATCGTAAAAGCGGCGAGTATTGGTTTACTATTAGCTGGCTTCCGGATGGAAACGTCGGACTCCTTGTCAGCTTGAGAATCCATGTTGGGAGGACGAACTGCATGGTGTACATCCCAGACGGAGATCCAGGAAGGCCTCCCAACCACGATGAGGCGCTAAACCGTTAGGAAGACTGGGGTGAGTGAACTTCCGTTATGTTACCAAGATCTATAAAATGCAATAGATCATGTTGTGAAAAATTAAACCGTTCTTAACCGATGTATTACCTCTGAAAATTGCCGTTTAAAATCGCTATTATCTACCGCTCAGCATAATATGTACTCATTTCTTTGCAGTTAATAACTCAGAATGGTAGTTATTTTTTATTTGAAGATGCGGTTCGACTATTTCAACTGCGTGTTTTGGTGATGGTGGGAAGCTGATCATGGGAAATCCTCCTTAATGTCGACGAGCAATGTTCAATCAAACACCAAACTTCCAAAACCAACCCATTCTGTCATAAGTAAAATACGGTAGATTAGAATGCTTTTGGAATTTCTTCAGTGACCTAAGTGTAGTTGAGGGCATGTTCAGTTCTATTAGGACTTTACATAGAAAATGGAATATCTGACCTCACAGTAAATATTATTAATCGAAATGAAACCCAATGGAATCTGCGCATTTTCGGCAATGAACAATGAGTTTACCTATGTGATCCTTAAGAATTCTGAATTTAAAGATTCGACAAAGCCTTTTAATCCAGATTCAAAAGTGCTTGATGTGCTCTGAACGTGGCGCTGGTTATACTCATGGCTGGCTTGCCAGGCTCTCGCAGAGCGGACATGGAGCTTATTTGTTGGAGGCGACTCCTAGCCGCCTCCCATCTACCTCTCTGCTAATTGATTGCAGGCTTTTGACCGAATTGACTCGTAGAATACAATCCACATAAGCGAGCATCCACACTCGTATGAGTGAATACGCCTAGCAAATACAGAAAGTATGTGCCAAATCGCCGCAGCAGAAACAGGGAGTCATCCGAACGTCCGCCGACACTCTTTTGTAATGATGATTGTAAAAGGTGAGGTACGGCGTCGTCGTATCAAGACATCTTTCGCCTAATCCATTGCAGATGGTACACGGCAAAATTCGCAGATTTAACCGGCATCTCCCCCCTATTTTACGGCTGTAATGCTCTCAGAAATTTTAAAGAAGGTAATTCTTGTGTTCCATTTACTGCGCAAAGAAAGCTCATCTTGAGCTCTTCGAAACTTAAAAAGAACGTTCTTGATTACCGTACTGAATGTGCCCTTCGATGCGCAATATGCTTATTACACGGATTATTTTACTGCTTAGATTAAGAGCAGATTTTTTTTAAGGAAGCTGTACTAGCTCTCGTACTGGTATGGGTCGTACGACGTCTCTATCGCGAGGTTTGCCCTTTTTCCTATTTCAGTTTTGTAAGTAACTGAGCTCATCCCACGTCCAGTGGAGCTTTAAAATAAAGTTAAGATATCCGCTAACCCCAAGAACATCAACTATCGTCAATGCGAAGGTTTCCATATGCGTGATGATGAACCTCCTCACTTTATACAATCAGCATTATGCCCAATTGCTTGAAGGACACCAAAAGTATCACACTTTCTGAGCGAAATCCTTTACTTTGTTTTCTGTTTTGACAAAAGGGTTTCTTATAAGTCAGTAACTTGGAGGAGATGAATTATAAAAAAACACTTTAAAAAAAACGCATTAATGATCTGGAGGCAGAACTTAAGCGGTATCGTGATGCGGAGCGAGAGGCAAAGCAAGGGCCGACAACATCCGGGGTCGCCACACGATCTCGAGCCCAGAATGAAACAAAATGTCCTGATTCTTTTAAAATTTGTGGTCTTTCTTTCAGTATGTGTTCTAATCTTCTGACTACGGTGTCAGTGCACATGCCAATTGTAGTTCCCGGGTTCCTTGCCGGAAATATTGGCAACACTTTCAGCATGGTCTCCGGGTGTTGTTGTTTTGTATTTTTCTGATAGTTTTAAATATCAGTTATGCTGGTTATGAAGATATTTTATTCCAAATCTTTCAGATTTTGGTGTTGCCATATATGAGTGATGCGAATTTTGTAGACATGTTAATTTCATTTCATCACTTTGCCGAATTGAATATAAGACGGCTTTTGAACGTACATAATAAACATTTCTCTGATTGCACTACCGTTTCGCGATGTGGTTTTCAACGCGATGATTTCCATCCATAAGAGGGTTAGAGGGAATCGTCAACCAGTGGGTTGAGTTGTATGTAGCCACTTCCAACGGTCATGAACCAGTAGGAGTACACCTAATAAAACGAAAGTGCATCAACTAGAAGGCGCTTAAAGTTTAAAGAAAATTCCGTTTGTCCTTTTCATCATTTTTTCAAGAAAGCACCTCTGCTGTTTATAGATCACCATGAAGAAGTCAACAATGGCATTTCTATTTGCCTTCACGCTAGAAGTGGGATCTGCTCAGGTTCAAGCACTTTCCAACTAACATCTTGTATAGAACGCCCGGTGAGTGTATTAATGAGAGGGGCATTGAGATCGCTGTGTATTTAGATGGAGGAGCATAGATTGCTAAGACAAAGTAGACCAAATCACTCTATTTTGGTATACATGAGATCGAAAAGTAAATGGTAAAATTAGTAGGATTAAAGGTCAATTGAAGGAATTTACGAGCTTTAAAATGGATCCGATAATTTCATCTCGAAAAACTTTGCAGGTGCTTGAGTTCCAGTGCAGAAATCCAGAAGGAATTGGGCAGGCCCTCTCACCACCGCATATGGCAGAGTTGAAAATGCCAGATCGCCATTTTATCAAAATATAACGGTTGCTATTTTATGTGGATACTACGTCATTGCTATGCAATATTAGGATAATATAGCGCATGGATAATATAGTGGATAAAGGGAAAAGAATTCTGTGCTGAACAATCCTCTGCGACTTCGTTGTGTACCCGGTTTTGTTAAGCGTAATATATCAAATTAGTGTTTTGTCAGCCCAAACAAACCTGGTAGTAATCTGCCGAACATGGAGAGATGCTATAGCTGTTAGATTGTGGATAGAATTTTTTCGAGTCCATTGTCAGAACCGAGTAATCGCATAGAATGCTCGACTTCGTGAGAATTCGCTACGCAGGAGTTTTGTCGTTGTCACAGAGGAAGTCTGTATCTTGCATAATTAAAACGTTTACGACAACAGTGGTATAATAATAACGACATAATGACGTCAAGAAATGCAACCAGTACAAAAGCGAAGATAATGGAGTAAAAGAGCAAAGATAAGCCAGTGAGCGAGCAATTACATTGGGAACACGAATACAGCTTCTGCAATGCACTTATGGTGTAATATGGGAAAGAAGCTCCATGTGGACCACAACTCGACCAGTCTCAATCAATAAAACTGGAAACTGTAGGAGCACTAACTGAGCGAAACGAGAGATGAATAATGATTCCCGGGCTTGTATAGATTTTCTGATTGGCGTAGTGTTGGTAGAGAAAGGTAGAGCTAATGTTCATAAGGAGATTCTAGAACATTTCTCAGTGCGTAGAATCTGACAGAGCTCCCTGCACAGAAGGTTCTTGTGAATACCATGCAGTAGCTCGTACACAAAGTTCATTTGGAGATCCAATAACTTTCAGAGAAAGTACATGAAAATTTATTTGAGACTCAATAGACAAGGTTAGTTGTTTTCTAGAGAACACTGTCTGCAACATGTGATGTATGAGCAGCTTCAGCATACGAAAACAGCACGATGAGAATAGCACATAAGGAGGCACATGTGAGGTTGTAATAACAGTGTAATGAGCCCACTACATTAGAATGCACATGTTACAGTAGTTGTCGTGGAATAGAGTTTTTCAAATCCGCCATCAGAACGGAATGATCGCTGGCTCAAAACAGAGTCTTCGAGTTGGTATAAGCTTTTCACGCTGGACTTTTTTTTATTACCACCGAGCGCAATACTAAGCATGGATAAACAGGCTGTTTCACATCTATATCGCCATAGGCCCGTTGATCGTCGAGTGAGTCGAACGAGTGCCAGTAAATCTACCATTTTTCCATGTCGTGTGCAAGAATAGCTCAGTGGGCTCTGCTCGCTCTAGAGATTCGTCGAGCATTATATCTTTCTTGTAGGGTTTTCGTGATGAAATCTGACCATCGGATGTCTTTCTGCAGTGCGTTTAACAACCCGAGGAATCCAGTCAATAACGGCTCTTGTCCATCGGTTGTCATTTATACGCATTACGTGTCCGGCCCACCTTATCTTCGACTGTTTGGCGTACAGAACGGCATCTTTGATTTTTGATCGTTGACGCAGATCGGAGCTTCGGATCTCATCTCTTACTTGTATGGAACGGGATACTCCTAGCATCGTCCTTTCGACAGCGCGTTCGATAACGCTGTGTTTATTCATCCTGCTTACGCACTGACCACGTTTCTGACGCATACGTTAATGGAGGAAGATTCGGGAGGAAACGTGGGCACGGAGTCGGGTGCTCTTTCTCCTCTTCACTACATCCTCGATGATCTTGAAAGCTTCCCAAGCCGCTCATTTCCTTCTGCTCAGCTCTAGAACTAAGCCATTCATCATATTGATTTCCCGACCTAGATAGACGTAACTGAAGCATCCAGAGAAATTCGTAACGTCTAGCGTGAATGAGGCACACGAAACCAATCCGTACTTTGTCAACATTGTTTTTGTGAGATTTATTCGAACACCAATCTTTCCACAGGCTTTATCAAAGTCGTCAAGCATGAGTTCCGCTTGCCTAATGATTGGTGTTATAAGGACGATGTCATCAGCAAAGCAAAGATGATGTAACTGCCGACCGTCGATTTTCACTCTCATATTATCCCATTCCAATTTTCGCATGACGTTCTGGAGGGTGGCGGTAAATAATTTTGGCAAGATGCTATCTCCTTGCCTAACCCCTTCTTTTGACGTCGACGTTAATATCGTTGTAGAATGGCTATATCTTTGTTGTGAAATTTTTGTACAACTCACGAAGAATCTTTATGTACATAATAGGGACTCCCTAACTACTAATGGCTTCCATGACTGCTTTTATCTCAAGTCTTTTGTGCTCTCGAGATACTTTAATGAGTCTTGCTTTCATGTGCATGTGGCCCGTCGTACGAAGTTTTTTTCGAAACATTGCTTGCTCACATGGCTGCCCTTCGCCCAGTGTTCTGTCAATCCTGTTTAGAATAACTTGAGTGAAGAGTTTGTAGACGGTAGACAGCAAGCAGATTGGACGATAGTTGCCAATGCCGCGTAGGTCACCCTTCCTAAACAATAGCACCGTCTTGCTGGTCTTGCTCTGAGTAGGGTCGTTGCATTCGGACAGGTAACGTGTGAAAAGCCGAGCCAGTGCGTTTACGAGGAGTGGCGGAAGGTTCTTTAGGTGTTCTGGTCTTATCCTTTCCGGACCTGGTGTTGTTCGATTCCTCACCGACGAAATGGTATGTCGGATTTCGGAAAGGAGAACCGGCGGTACAACATATCCATCATCTTTAATTCATTTGACGGAAGGTGGACGTGGCTATCGAAGAGTTCTGAGCAGTATTCGTGAATGATTTTTTCCATTGCCTTTCTGGACACTGTAACTGATCCGTCTGGGCCCCGGAGGGCAATCATTTTGGTCTTGTAATTGACGAGGCTTCGGTGGGCTTTGCGAATGCTTTTCCCAGCCCCTGCAGCTTCGACTATTACTGCTGCTCTTCTCTCTCTAAGATCTTCCTTCATCGCCTCTCTGTATTGTTTTGCAAGCTCGGACGTTAGTTTGCGGTTGCGTGCAGTTCGTGCGATTCCACTCTGGCATATCAACTCGAGTGTTTCTGGTGACAAGCGTCTCTTTGTGACTTTCGAACTCTTAGCTTTTATAGCGTTAACGTGAAGATGTTGAATGAGCCGATCGTATTCTTCGTCGATGTTATCGACAGCGGCGTCTTCCCAACAGCCGACAAATGAATTGCATGAGTCCCAGTTTATGCTGGTTTTGGAACTACGTTTTTTGAATTTGGCAGCTTTTCCTCTTTCCTACGAGAAATAGTATCATGCACGAAGGAGACGGTGCTCTGATCCGGTGTAGAATTTTGGGACAACAGCGACATCGGTTAGGCAAAACTTTTGGTTTACTATGATGTGGACTATCTTGTTATGGTACTCTCCACTGGGAGACTCCCACGTCCGGCGTTGAGGATAGCGCTTCTGTAATTTCAAGTTGCCGTTAATGGTCTTGGTCCCCATGATAAACTCAGATAGCCGTTCACCCTGCTCGTTCCATTCTAATTCGTGGATTCCAATGTGACTTCCTTCAGACTTTCTTCTTGGTCTAATCTTAGCGTCAAAATCTCCAATGATGACCTTGACAAATATGTGGTGTTCTTTGCAAAACTTTTCCGAGTCTATATTAAAAGCTTTGACCTCTTCTTTGTCATTGTTTGATGTTGGCGCATAAGCGACGAAGATTGTCAAAACCGGTAATGATCCACGCCTTTTTAATAGTAAACGTCCGATTTGGGTTGTATATCGTTCAAATGAATCGATGTTTATGGACAAACTCGTGTTGACGAGAACGCCGTCGCCGCCGACTCCTCTACTGTCACATGTTCCGAAGAACAGTTCTTGCTCGGTGTCATAGGAGGCGTTGAATGGATGACTTGGTCTCGCCTCGGTCAGGACGATGACTTCGTACCTTGTCTTTCTTGCTTGCACCATCAAGTCTTCTATCGAGGATTCGGTTGCAAGTGTACGTGCATAGTAGGCACAGATTATCACCTTTGTTCTTTGGCTATCCAGGCAGCTTACAGTGGCGCTGAAAATTTAGCAGCCTCTCCGTACTCGTCTTAACCAATCTTCCGTAAGAATCAGGCTGTTTATAGGAACAGTAATGCAATAATGACTATATGTCAAAACCGAGATAATACAAACACAAGGCGATAATAAGGGTGAACAAGCGAGTGTAAGGTAATAACTGTGAAGTGCTGCTTGAAAGAATAGAGCAGGTCTGTATAGGATGGTAACGAAATAAGACGTGCGAGTGTGATATAAAACACAACAGCAGTGGTTTGAAAAGTTAACATGTCACAAGGCATTGCAATAACAGCGCAGTGAAGTCGACGTATAAAGAGGTGCATGCGGGGTTATAATACCTAATTTATTTCCTTAATACCTTTCACTTATTCGTAACTAAGGAAAGTGTGGGTCATCGTGATTGCACTGTGTCAGATCCAGTGGAGTGGACCTCAGCTCGAATGAAGTAACCTCACTGGACACTGCTCTTTATTACGGGAAGAATTTTGTTGACAATGATAGCACGTTAACAATCATTTGTTCTTCTGAACGTTCCATATTGTCGTTAACGAAGTTTGTCGGTATACAGCATAAAAAGTTTTCAAAAATCGTCCTCTCTTTAACACCGTCGACTAGTCGTGTAGTGGCTAAAGAATGTCCGAATGCTTTGGTCGCCGAAATGCCAAAAAACAGTTATCTGAACATTCATCATCAGTTCAGTTCTCAAGCAAAGCGAATCGCATCATGTCTGTACTATGAACTTTTCGCATTTTCTACGTATTCCACTGCAATAGCGGGCTTATATGCTGCCGAAGTTCAGTACTGACCAATTCAGTTGTTAGTGTCTGCGGTGGGGAACGAAGGCGCTATTGTCCTTTCAGTGGTGGAACGCGTTCACTACCACACCATGCGGGTCCTTCGTTTCGCCTGTCTCTCAGCTAGTTCTATCAATCTTTTGCCATCAGCAATCACCCGTTAGCGAGATTAATCTGCAGAGCCCAAATCGGCAACGACCAGTTAAGCTGAGGCTGCAGTTATAATCACAATTTTAACTTGTTACTAACTCCCACGACCGACTTTCTATTAACCTGGCTGTTGATCAAGTAATTCTTCGCATTTTTGTTAAGCAAACTTGTTATTTGTTATTGTTATTGTTATTTAACTTGTTATTTACTGCCTACTCCTTTTAACGAACTGGTTACTACCCGAAAAGTTGTTGGCTTTTTATTTGCTGCCTATTATTACTATTTTTCACTGCAAGGTACGATGTGGAATAGAACCACTGTGAGGCTGAGATCTTAAGAAAACATGAACTCCATGCCAGATCGAACCCTCGATTACCCCTTCC
>UYYA01000718.1:0-36211 GCA_900624975.1 Angiostrongylus costaricensis | reverse complement strand
TAAACGGGACCCTTCTATCGCTAGAGTTGTCGTTTGGAGGCCTACGATTTCCTCTACACCTATTCTGAGCTACAGTTTCGAAACTATTAGAAACGGAACACAGGCGCGAAAAACTCTCGAGGCACTCTGGATTAATTCCAGAAATCCGAAAATGAACCGCAGGGAAGAATGCCTCATTATCACGCGTGATATACGGCAGTATATAAAACTGCTTTTCTGATGTGAGGGGCACATTATACTTCCACGTGATTTCTGTGCGGTTGGTCTCTACGTGACATACTTAGTGGAAACCTCATAGAAAGCGGTGAGTGTGCAAAGCTGTGTTCAAAGTGATTGAAATCTTGGTTTGGAGTTTCTTTGTTTGATTATGGAGGCGTCTGGCCGAGTGAGTTGCTATCAACTTGACCTTTCCAGGCTCTGAAGAAGGCGAAATTCGCCGAAACGTCAGCTTAATCGTGAACAAATAATAGTAACTCCTCGCGTTTGCTCAACAAAAATACGAAGAAAATCACTTGATCAATGCCGAGGTTAATAGAAAGTCGGTCGTGGCTATGATAAGATATTATAACTAAATACAACTAAAATTATATATATTTATGTGTGCACCTTTTTGCAAATATAATGTCGACAATCTACTTTCCATCACATGTATCACGCTGTGCGGATCCCAGCACTTGCATTCAATTCGTTTTTACGTATCCCACCATCCACGGAAGTCTTCGAGACTACCTTCGCCTGTGGTCTCGGTTGCTCCTTGAAGATTTTTCGTTGTCGTTACGAACTCCGTTTAATGCTGGTTGAGCCAATTCTCCCTGAATATTTCTGAGACAGCTGTTCAGGACACACCCAAGGAAGTGGTTAAAGCCCAGAAAACTCTGGTGCGCATTACCAGGTCTCGGACAGATGAGGGAGCTAGTGGGCTTAGACAGTGTCGAACGAGTGGCCTGTATGCGTTGCGCCATCGTCGTAATGAGCAGGACCACTACCGCTGCGTTACCCGTTCTCTAGCTACCGATAACTTTATTCCTGTTGTAGTATTGGTTGAGTTTTGCGCAGTGCTGAGCCTAAAGTCGTTCTATAGAAATATAGCCTCATGAAAAATTAGATATAGTCGGAACCAAAACTGAGGATCAACTGAACATTTTCCTCAACGAGTTTAAAATTCATACTCGAAAATGATCGCGTATCTAACTGGGAAAAAGAAATGTTGACAACAGATTTATGATCTAATTCTTCCGACGAATTTCACCGTCGCCCACTTACTATGTTGGTTCAATAAATAACTAGAAAAATTTTGTTAGAAAAAAATGTTATAAATAAGTGACTAACGCTTTGTGGAAAAACTCTTCATAGGAAAGAACAGTTGCCCTAGTCAAGAGAACGGTACGTTCCAGAAATTCGGAAAGTGAATAGAAAGCGCTTGAATTGCGTAAAAGGATAAATAAAGGGTAAAGCTCTCGGCCCTGATCAATCCCTAAAGGGATGCGCTTTGCGTTTGACTTCATTAAACATCGTTTGGAGGTAACTGAATGGAAATCTTGCCTTTACAATGATTCGCGGCCGGTACCAATTTGCCGACCCCGGAGGTATGTGGGCCAGTTGCGTAAAAAAACCAAATAAGCAGAGAAAACCAAATCAGATATAAAAATTGATCAAGATCAAATGATCGTCGTCAACTCACCGGGTGTTAGCTTATCGGCTTCGATAAAGTCTGCAGCCGAAAGGAAGTCCACTCCATAACAAGAAACCTTCCCTAAAACTTACTATTTCTTGTTAGTACACGGTTACGAAATCAATTCTGGATAATACTCAGTTTCAATCGATGCGAACAACTCACCCATAAACATGGATAAAACTACCCACAACAGTCCTACCACCACCATCACTCTACAAACAGTCACGATAGAAACGGTTACAGTAAAAAGAGTTCCGATCAGTAGAGCATTTTGAAGCAGAAGACAATAGCGAAAAAGAAAAACACGAAAAAATAATAGAATGGACGAAAAATTGCAAAAAAAGAAAACATAGCACTGGGCGGTATATTTGAAATCATTTTAGCAATGTGTTCGGTGAGTAAACAGTGGTTCTGTTTCGAAGTGCTTTTGTATGAGTGAAGAGCATTCAACGATTCATCGCTCTCATTGTGTGTACATTAGAGGTGCTAGCAGATAAACTACAAAAAAGACACTTAAAGAGAATCCGAGAAATAGAGTAACGCGACAAAGAATGAAAACGAGAACCACAGAGAAAAGAAGGAGAGGAGAAGAAGCAGAGAAGAAAAGGATAGTGTTCTGGTTAGTATCATCGATACATTTCTTTTCTTTTTTTGGATTTCCAATACTGAAAGAGTTTCGGATAGAATGAACAGATAGATAGATGGAAAGCATAGTATCAGAGATTTAATGAGCTGAAATGAAAGTGTAAAAAATAAAATGAGGACGAAAAAGATATGCAGAGGGAACAGAAACGTCACCGAGTGGCGTTGGAGTCATCCTCCTGCTTTTCTTGTAAAACACAAATAAAGTGAATGAGAAATGATTAAAAAAGGGGTTTGGAAACAAGAACGAACTACAGGAAGTTCATGATGGTTTCACCAAATATAGTTTTGATTGTGCAGATTTTATAAAGCGAATAAAGCGAAGAAAATGGAAGACAGTAAGAAGTAGAACAAAGATGATAGCACAGTGAAAGGATAAAAAGAGTAGTGCTCTCGGCACTTATCAACTCCTTACTGATGCGTCATGCATTCGACTTCACTAAGCATCGTTAGAGATGATTGAATGTCTATCTGGTCTACAAAGTGATTCGCGGTGACTTACCGATGTATGGAGTTTGTGCTGCTATCCTTCCAGACAAATGCGGCATCAAATTGCAGATCCTAGATGAGTGGAGGGCTTCGTGAGCCAGGAGCGCGGGATCGAACCCACGTGTATCGCAGGGCTCCTCTTACCACTGCGATGCACTCTCCCCGATACTACAGTGTGGTTGGTCAATCTATTTGAACAAGCATTATCCTGTCTTCGCTTAACTATTAAGGACAAAATTAAATGCTGGAAAAACAAACGGATAGCAGAATGAGTAAACCAAATGAAAATTTAGTGAATAGAGCTGGAGACACGACAGACAACAAACAGCAAACACGTGCTTGCTCAACAAGAATATAAACAGTAATAAATGAATGAGAACGACATAACTCTGGATGGTATTTAGCTAGCTGTTGACGTATCCCTCACCAATCTACGATAGCCAACGACTGTCATTGGTTTCTCTTTGGCTATCTCGAGATTCCGAAGAACGAGTCACTCAAGCAGTTTTTCAACTTTAATGTTTGAGCCTATACTATTCAAATATTCGCTAACATCGTCAAATACTCAGAAAATGAAAGATCGAGACTAACGGGAGCAAGTACCAAAACGGTTCGAGATACGTAAAAATGGGAACAAAGGAAAATGATATGGAGAAAACGATGTCGCGATCAAATAAACGGTCAAAGAAGTGGATAAAATTACTGTTCTCGAGTTTAGTATTTAATTTAGAAGCTCTCGTTAGCTAGGTGACGAGTAGAGTGTTGTTAATAAGCTAAGCGGATATCAGATGTTGTTGAAGTGTCGCTCGGCGTCCGTCCCGTTCCAGCAAAGTCATCTCCAGCAACAGGCTCAGGTCGCCATCAACAACTGGACGTCCAGCTAACGACCACTACGGGAGGCAACAATCCACCACTAGCCGCTACACAAGCACTTTCAACGCCCGCATGTAAACGGAAATACTCTCATTTCGAAGTTTAGAAGCTATAAATCGATCACTTTTGCTCTTATTTTGGCTTTTCAAAATCAATTTAAATCAGTTGCTATGACTTTTATCCCCTGCCAAGTTTTGAAATTAATTCTACTCAGGACTGAGTTTCTAATCCAGATGTATATCCCTAATATGGGATATTTCACAATAGTAGTAGAGACGAAAAGTTCTTGGGTTTTCCTGACCTACATCATTTCAGGTGTCTTCAGAGCCATTTATTATTCCGTTCGATCTTTTTTTTCGGTTGCACCTGATATATTCTTTCCCTAATTTTTCACAGCAATACCAGCTTAAAAGAGAGCTTGACAAAAACTTTATTAAAAATACAATTGATTTAAGCTATAAATTTTCTAGCAGGCGTTTGACGTCAGTTTGAAGGTGATTAGTTAGAATTCGAAATTTAATACATAAACACTCTGTATGCATTAGATTGAATGCATCGTCTAATGCGAGAATAATAGCCCGTTTTACATGTAAACTAGCATATCTCAGCTTGTATTAAACTTCATCATTCGGGATAGAAAAAACCGCTAGAGTCTACATATTTTTGCATACAGGATATTAGTTCTAGATGAAATTTTGATTTTCTTGTCTCTAAGAAATGTTGTTTGCGTAGCGCAGTCGTTAGGAGGCGCCCTGTAATAGACATGAAATCGATCCCCACGTCCCAAGCTTACTCAGACTTCCATCACTACAGTGTCGACAAACTGATACCTGAACTGTTTGGAAGAATAGGAACAATGGCTCGATACATCGGTAGGCCACCGCGAGTTATTGTATAGGCTAGATAGGCATTTAGTTACCTCCAACGATACTTAATGAAGTCGAATGCTTGGCACGTCCTTCAAAGATTGATCAACGCCGAGAGCTTTATTCTCTATTCCTTTAAGAACGTATTTTTTCATTTCTCATGTTAGCGACCGTATTCCAATCAAAAAAAGAACGCAACAAGAAAGATTTCGTCGAGCATAATGCGACGGTATTCCCCAATGCATCGTTGTTGTCTCAGTTTGCTTCACTTGCGTACGAAATTTTAAAAATCTAGATTTTATACTTGGAATAACAATTTTCAAAAATCATACATGTGCAATTAAAAATATGAAACAAAGCTTTATATGAGTTTATGTAGTAATGAACTCTTCAAATACTCTAGTAATCGCGAAACTGTCGCCACTGTTTAAAGACACAAGTTTGGGAGTTATGTCGTGAAGTCAACTTCAGCCTCAGACAATGCCTGGCCTATGTGAACCGCTAATTCCCCAGAAATTTGACGAAATTCTAAAAAAAAGGTTATTTCAGCTTATATTCTACATATTGATTTGATATAAAATAAAAGAAAGTTCTCGGCGCTGATCAATCCCTGAGAGATACGCCATGAATTCGACTTCATTAAGCATCGTTAAAGGTGATTGAATCCACATTTGGCCTTTACAATAACTCGCAGTGGCCTACCGTTGTATCGAACCAGTACCGCTATCTTCTCTGACGAGTCTGGTACCAATTTGCCGACCCCGGAGGGATGGAAAGCTTTGTGGGCCATGGGCGCGGTGATCAATTCCACGTGTGTTGCAGGGTGCCTCCGACTAGTGCGCCACACGAGCCCTTATATGAATTGATATAACATGAGGAATAACAATAGAAGTACATATTAACACTTAATGACCGAAACTTGTTTCTTAGAAACTACTGATAATTTTTCGATAACCAGAATGTTTGAGAAGTTGAAAACGTAATCGGCTTATAGAGGAGACCTGACTCTATCCAACTAAATTTTTCTTTAAACTGCTAAATTTTAAAAGTTTTAGAACCGAAATTTCCACAGAAAATGAAAGGAAAGCCCGAATTTTGAAAATTCTAAACTAAGTCCCGGGGACCTCCACCGTTCTGGTGCCGAACTAGCCGCATGGTGGCAAATCTCGCTCTGATGCAAAGAGCTGCGACTACCTGTGGTGGTAACGACCCGGAGCAGACTTTGGTCAGGCTGACCTCGGGATCCCAGGAAACCACAATGGCTCAACCGGCAAGTTTCCAGAAAAAAAGAAAAAAATTAGAGATTGTGCTGGCACCCGCACAACTGGTGAAAACGGGCAGTCCAAGTATCCAAGCAAGTAGCCCGGATGCCATAAATATCAACAAGGCATTTGCGGAAATCATCATGCTTTAACGATCAAACATCGCCTTTTCAATTGCTTTCATTTTCGGAAAAAAAGATCTTAATGGGAAAACTGCATAAAAGCACGGTTTTTGGGTTAAATGAAACAAGGCTTTCGTCTTTATAGAATATGAGTCCATGTTGCTATTGATGAAGATCTGTCGATTCTAATGATTTCTGTTTCAATTAATTTCTAATTCATTGTGATTATAACTAAGCCTCAGCTTAACTGGGTTCAATGCCGATATTGGCTCCCCAGATCAATCCCGTTGACGGGTGATTGCTGATGGCAAAAAGATCGATGGAACTAGCTGAGAGACATGCAAAGTGATGGACCCGGATGGTGTAGTGGTGAAGTGCGCTGCTCCCCGGTAAGGACAACAGCGCGTGTTCGTTCCCCACTGCATACAGTTGTGGTCCGGAGTTTTGCAAATATCTCAGCATTTCATACGAGTTCAATTAATAGAGTTCACTGTAGGCTGAGATATTCATGGTTGAAAGCGGCAGTTGTTTTCGCATCGTGTGAGTGGAAATCAACACACATCGGACGCTAAGTGTTAACACTGTGGCGAGATGTCCACTGTTTAATCCCTTTTGATCTGTGGCCGTATCTAGTCTCATCAAGAATATTTGCTAATTCCGCAATTGTCAGCAATTGTGTTCTAATAAATTCTATTTTAACAACCTCGTGTCTGCTTATTGATGAAAAACATTGAATTATCAATTAATGCCGAGGTTAACAGAAAGTCGGTCATGGGAATTTGCTAATTCCGTTAGACCGCTCAGCGGGCACTAAACATCATGAAACATTTTAGAGCACCTCTTCAAAGGACAATCTCGATCCGGTTTCATGTTTGCTCCGGCATGAACGCATAAAGAAGCCTTAGAATTTTCTTTCCACCAGGATCGGCTACAACTTCGGCCAGTAGAGCAAGAATTTACAAAGAATGAAGGAAATAATTTTGACTAACTGCCTTCATAGTTCTCATTGCAAAACAGAAACAAGCGGTGTTGGTCAGTCGCCTAGCCATGCACAATGCATTCGGCTCTGTTCAGAGAATCGTAGAGCTGATCACATGACTTGCTCATGCTCAGCAATTTATCAGTCTTATGAAGATACGTTTTTATCTTGTCGGAGAACTTCGGCACCAATTTAAATCTCCATCCCTGACAGGACTGAAGACCAGGTCGCGGGTCAAACCACCGTGTGTATTGCACAGTATATATATTTAATTATTGCGCTAGATGAGCTCAGGTCTCTAATCATAAACTATTTTGTTCGTTACTCCTCAAGAGTAGCCAAGGCAATACACAGCACAAACATAACACAACAAAATAAAACGCAAACACACACATACACACCACACACACACACATCCACACACACACACATACACACACATACATACACACACACCTCGTTGACTTATGGACTGAACACGAACCCGGATTTTGACTTAGTACTTAATGTGGGAGACGGTAAACAAAGACGCTAGCTAGATCCCCACCCTTCTTCAACAATCCAAGTGGGAACGCTAAAACTCAGCTGTCTCCAATAATTCACGGAAATTCGACCCGACTAGCACTTAGAAAATTCATAAAAAGACAAAATTCTTAGGCAGTATCTGAGAAAACATATGAAATGGTCGAAGACCTTTGTGGATGTTGCATGCGAGGAAGACGAGCAGATTGAAAGAAGTTCTGGCATCCGAACGATGTGATGACGGGCCGTGTGAAAAATTGCAGCTAGTGACGCTTACAGTTGTTCACTAAAGAGTTGAGGAAATGGAGAATGTGGAGTTTCTCGTATAGTTTATTGCTTAGTCACTTATATTAGTGCTAGTCGGCTTGTTTGTTCCTATTGTCACTTTGAAGATAGCCAAACTAGCACATCGCCAAGTTTTTTTTCGTCCAAAGTCAATCTTTGCGGTTACGACGCAGAGCGGTTTATTGCCACCACTAAGACTGGAATCTATCAACTTGGAGACTAGCTCGCTAACAATTATGACGTGCTTGAATGTTCGCTTGCTCAGGGTAAATCTTTCCGCTTTTGAAAAAAAAACAATTTTTTCAGAAGAAAAGTTTTAATGTAACTTATTTCATTGACAAGCTAACACGAGGTTGTGAGAAAAAGATGAAGTTCCGAGGAAGAGCAAGAAGTCGAAACGTTAGCCGAATAAGTGTTGTGTAACAATCTCGCGTTATACAACCACAACGTTGCTGAGATATTTGCAAAGCTCTGGACCGCAGATGGTGGGGAACGAACGCGCTATTGTCCTTTCCGGGGAGCAATGCGTTCACCACCACACCATGCGGGTCTTTCGTTTCGCATGTCTCTCAGCTATTTCTATCGATCTTTGCCGCATCAATCACCCGTCAGCGGGATTGATCTGGGGCGCCCAAATCGGGCATAGAACCCAGTTAAGCTGCGGCTGTAGTTGAAATCACAATGTTATACCTTTTTATTTTCTGCCTACTAAAAAAATCTCGCGTTAGTTTATCAATGAAAGAAAGTACATTGGTTATTCATACCGATACTGATTTAGAGGTGGTATGCGGTAAAAAGGGCGCGTGTGGGGCAGTGGTCGGAGGCGCGCTGCAACACACAGATGGAATCGATCCCGGCTCCCGTGACCCATCTAGCCCTACATCCCTTCGACAAATTGGTACAAGACCCGTCTAGGAGGATAGAAGCACTGGCTCAATACATCGATAGGCCACCGCGAGTCATTGTAAAGGCCAGATATGCATTCAATCACCTCCAAACGATGATTAATGAAATCGAATGCATGGCACATCATTCAGGGATTGATCAACGCCGAGAGCTTTACCCTTTTCTATACAACAAAAAAGTTTAAATTTTTTAAATTTCAGTTGAGAAAGGGAGAAAGTATGGTGGTCCTCATTATCTCATCAAATCAACAACAAAATGCCTATGTTCATGCAGAACTCGCTCGTTTACATATAACTACATCAAATATAACCACAACGTTGCTGAGATATTTGCAAAACTCTGGACCGCAGGTGTCTATGGTGGGGAACGAACGCGCTATTATCCTTTCCGGGGAGTAACGCGTTCACCACCACACCATGCGGGTCCTTTGTTTCGCACGTCTCTCAGCTATTTCTATCGATCTTTTTGCCACAGCAATCACCCGTCAGCGGGGTTGATCTGGGGAGCGCAAATCGGCATAGAACCCAGTTAAGCTATGGCTGTAGTTGAAATCACAATGTTTAACGTTTTGTTTTCTGCCTTTTCTTCTATATATAGTTAGTAACCTGCCATGAAAATTATAGAAGGCAGAAAACAAAACGTTAATACATCAAATATAGTTCATAATACAACAGTGAGATTGATTGCTGCTTAAACAATGCAAAAACATAGTGCTAACTTTCTATTTACTGCCTGTTATGACTTTTCGCGGCAGAGTACGATATGAAATACAACCACTATGAGACTGAGATGTTTGCAAAACTTGGACCCAGGCCAGATTTAACCTACGGTTACCCTTTCCGGCGTTCACGTGTTACCCACTGCACCACTGAGAGCCTTGTTTTACCTTTGTGTTGGCCAGTAGTGTGAAAGTACTTTTTAAAAAAAATGCAAGAGTAATACAAACATAGCGGAGACGATTTTGAAGTGAAAGTCAATATCCTTGCACAAGAGTCCAAAACACCAGCGCGAAAACTCCTAGAGGCTTTTTGGATCAATGCCAAAAACCCTACAATGAATAGCAGGGACGAATGCCCAGAGATCATACGCAACCTGATCCCGTATGTTCGCATCGATTTTTGATGTGGGATGGTGCAGTCGTCAACCACATGCGACTATAATCAGCTGTTCTAAACTTCCTCATTGGAAGTCACGAAAAAAGCGGTGGGTTTTTCGAGAAGTTGTTGATCGTGTAATTACCAAAGAGTCTTTCGTCTTTGTGTAAGTGTTATTGAAGCGTTTGGCCTAGTAGATTGTATATCAGTATACCCTTCCAGGCTCTGAAGAAGGCGATACTGTCGAAACGTCAGCTAGCGTTGTATTGTATTGTGTTTTTATGGAAGTAAATGTATGCTGTTTAAAAACCTCGCGATTGCTGAACAAGAAAACGACACAGTAATACAAACGTTGTGCGCTTCGAATATCGCATCTCTCTGAGGAGTAAATGTCAGCAGAAACATTATTTGGTTTTTTAAACAAACTACTCGCAAAAGCGAAAGTACTAAACTGAAAGATTCATTAAAATAAAAATTTTCCTCCCACTTATCTACTTGTTTTCGTTGTCAAACGGAAGCAACTAGTTACTTTATTTTATTTTTCATTTTATTTCACCCGTCTTCACGTCTACCGTGCGGATCCCAGCACTTTTCACATTCGATTCGTTTCCTCGCATCCATTGTCCACGAAGATTTTCCAACTTTACGTGAGGCTCTGCTGCTTGAGAATTTTCATTTCATCTTGAATACCGTAGAATGAAGGTCGAACAATTTTCCCTGGAGTCTTGAGACAGCCGAGCTGGAGCGTTCCCTGTTGTATTGCAGAGTGATTTCTTCCCAGACAAGTCCGGTACCAATTTTCCGACCCTGGAGGAATGAAGGACTTGGTTTGCCCAGAGCGGAATCGAACTAGCACAATGCTCGTGACGGCAGACATAACTACCACTATGCTATTTGCCCCTTTAACTAGTAACTGACAATCAAATAACCAAAGTGAGTGGAAAAAGGTGAAAAAAAAACATAATGACGTGCACTGGAAACTGATAAAGCAGGATAACAAACCGCTTGGTAAACAAACCTCAGAAAATCAACAAATCAATGGCTTGTATTATAAAAGAAAAACACCTGCAAAAAACTACTACGGTAGATTTTTTCATCAATTTTACTGCAAGCGACTAAATAAAATTTATAAATCAATGAAAAGGATGAAGTAGATTGCAAAGGCGTGTGTAACACAGTGTTAAGAAGAAGTATGGACTGATCAACGCCGAACGCTTCATTTTTCTCTTTTAATGAAAAGCTTTCCCTAAACTTTCCACACACAATTAGCAATGTGATCAATGAAAGAAAGCGATTGAAACGAAGGGGCTCGTAAAATTTGGATTACGAGGGAATAACGAGAGTACATGGTCGGAGGGAAGATAGCGGAGCGGTTAGTGATCCAATCCATCAGGAAGCGAGGTCCTGCAACGACCTCTTCCTTAAAGCTCACCACATCAATTCACGTGAAACAACTTGGCTCGGCTATCCCCAAGATTTCAAGGAGAATCGATTCCACCAACATTCTACGACATTCCTAAAGAAGACGAAATCCTCAGGAAACGGCCGTAACAGCAAGTGAGATGTTCGAAAGCCTCTTCGGAAGAGGGATGTGAGGTTACAAATCGAATGCAAAGAGTGCTGGGATCGGCAAATCACATGTGATGACGAGTCATGCTAACAAGTACATTAATCACTGTGCTAAAAGGCAATGTTAATTCATTCTCATTTGATAGTCGGTCAAAAAATGACATCGATGTAAAGGCCGACAGAGAACTCTTCTGTGGACATGGAGCTCGAATTGTGCAAAAACACCTGTGGCTTTTTTCTACGAAGTATCAGTTACGGGAAAAAGCCGGCAATACATCAGAACTGCCTACATATCGGCATCATGCTGCCTTTGGGAAGTTTTGAAGCGTTTCGTATAGTTGAACAGAAGAGATAATGAGACAACAGTTTAAAAAAGTGAAAACAAGTCACAACTAATGCTCTGCACTGATGGCTGAAAAAGTTCGCGACCAAAGTTAGCGATATTGCGATACGGAGAGGATCAACTAGATTCGACAGCAATTACATAATAATGCTGACGGGATTGGCGTTGCGTGGAGAACCAGTCTGTCTGGGTTCTTCTGTGATGAGTTACGCAACGATAACGACAACGACGAGATGCGAAACCAGTCTTATCCAAATCACTGGCTAAAATGCGCAAATTAGAACCCATGCATTTGATTTAGAATAAGTATGCCCGAGATGCCACACCGGCTTCATGTGTGAGTTGTCGGACGAATTCGAAGGTCGTTTTTTTTTCAAGAGGTAGAATGAAATTCTCCAAAAAAAACCTACCACACTCAAGGAACTAGCTGAGGAATTAGTCAGATTTGACGGAATTCTTTTCGTTAACCAGCGCAACATACCTGAAATCATCCCAAGATATGACAGGTGAAGTGGTCATCTTTTGCCTTGGCCGAGTCAAATCCATTTTATCTATGGGACGAGGAGAAACATCAGAAAGCAAGTGGCCTTGACTATTTATCGAAAACTCGGTCATCATTTCAAAAGCGGCATTCCTTTAACTTGGGTATGACTAAGCAACATGTATTCCTTCTTTGATAAGCCTACACGTGGTTGATAAACAATTTTTATTCGATTAACATTTCGACATCGTTTTCACCAGAGCCAATGATCCGAGTCGATTTTGGTCATTATTTACAAAAACTTCTTAATCCTCTTATAACTCTTGTATTCTTCAAATAATCCAGATAACTACAACTTTAACCTATTAGCTTATTATTTATAGCCTACTCTTTTTAATAGTGGGTATACTGAGACATATAACTTCAATGATGCTGAGATATTTGCAAAACTCCGGACCGCAGGTGTCTGCGATGAGGAACGAACGCACTATTATCCTTTCCAGGAGTGACGCGTTCAGCACCACACCGTGCGGGTCCTTCGTTTCGCCTGTCTCTCAGCTAGTTCTATGGGTCAACGCCATCAGCAATCACCCCTCAATTAGCAATTTTGACGTTTCAACCAGATTTAGCGAAATTACGCTATCGGACGGACGTTAGCGAAAGTTTAGGACTGGTCTTGTTGGTGTAATCAGAAAATGTTTTAAAGAAAAACAGACATTTGTTAAGGCTCACGTGTATTCTTTTGAAACATTTCTGAACCACAGCGAAGACTCCATACACAACCAATATACTTGTAAGAGAGAAGCGACGACATCCATAGTAGATAAGTGACCAGTTTTTTTCTAGACCACATAAACAACAACGAAAAGACTCAGTTTTTGAAGAGATCACCTTCATAGTTGACAGATCCTTTAACAACACTTACGTAGATGAACTAGAACTTACCTAGATGTTATTACGTGATCTCTCATGCATTGCATCTTAACAGCTGCTTATATCCCAATTTTTTCACCCAATCACCAACGTTCCTTCTAACCCCAAAAGCTTCCCTACCCTACGACATCGAAGAGCACATTTTCAATTGGCCAAAACACTCATCCATTTTAACCTAAACTAATTTCCCTATGTCAACTCCAGCATTGTTTGGATCTATGAATCCATAGGCCACTCCCTTTTGACTAGAACACATAATCTGATAGAAATTTTCCGGCCATTTACTTCATTTACTTCTACTGAGCAACATTCCGACAATGGTCTAGGTTTCCTATCGTCTTTTTCTGGCTTCTTCTTCTGCTCTTTATAAGGCGGCGGTTCCAACAACGGTTGTTAGCGAACAGAAAGCAACAACTACTTCCTAGCACAAATTGATCTGTGACATTGCTTTTCTATCGTGTAATGATTTCTAAAAACGTGACAACTTATAGTTCTACCGACATCTAAATACAGAATGTACCATGAGAACTCAACGAACCCGATATTATATCAATGCTATTACTGTTTTAACTCTTTTATTTACTGCCTTTTTCTTTTTAATGGCAGGGTATGTTGCGTTCTATCGATCTTGCTGACAGACAGGCAAAACAAAAGACCTGGATGGTGTGGTGGTGAAGTGCGCTACTCCCCGATTAGGACAATAGTGCGCGTTCGTTCCCCACCGCAAACACCTGCGTTCCGGAGTTTTGTAAATATCTCAGCATCATATACGAGTTATATTTCGCAACATACCCTGCCATTAAAAAGAAAAAGGCAGTAAATAAAAGGGTTAAGATTGTGATTATAACTAAACCTCAGCTTAACTGGGTTCAATGCCGACTTGAGCTCCTCAGATCAATCCCGTTGACGGGTGATTCCCGATGGCAAAAGATCGACAGAACTAGCTGAGAGACTGAGAGACAAGCAAAACGAAAGACCCGGATGGTGTGGTGGTGAAGTGCTCTACTCCCCGGTAAGGACAATAGCGCGCGTTCGTTCCCCACTGTATACACCTGCGGGTCATATAAAATGAAATGAAGTAAATAAATGTTATTATTACTAATTACATAAACCGTTATCATATTTACAGAGCGGATCTAAGCAATTCTAGCACTCGAATCATTTTCCTCATCCACAAATATTATCGAATATTTCGTGTTTTCTTTCAGCTACTGCATGAGGATTTCGTCTAATTTTGTGAATGCCGTAGAATGTTGGTCAAACAAATTCTCTTTGTCCGATGTTGATTGGAGAAGAGCATTTGTGAGGGTTCGAACTAGCATCTCACTTCCCGATGGGTTGTATCACTCCGATACATTTCTTTTGAAATCACGAGAACATTCTGAACAGAATTCAATCCAAAAGTAACTTGCAGATTAAAAAAGACCTGACCGAGGACAACGAGCTGCTTGTCAAAGGACTGGAAAGCTATGTGGAATTCAACTCAGTTCCATAACTACGAAGATCGGAGAGCATCTCAATTACCCCTAAGTAGTGTCTCTGAAAGAGAAGGAAACTGAAACTTGATTCTACAACAACACGTTCAACACGGTTAGTAATAAGTGCCAGCGGCACAAAAGCTTTGCAGGAAGATCTAT
Organism: Angiostrongylus costaricensis; assembly: GCA_900624975.1. NCBI lineage: Eukaryota > Metazoa > Nematoda > Chromadorea > Rhabditida > Metastrongylidae > Angiostrongylus > Angiostrongylus costaricensis. The sequence continues at coordinate 21,533 of UYYA01000718.1, read as the reverse complement.
GTAGGCAGAAGCAGAAGAAAATACTGGAAGCAGCGGACAAAAAAAGCAGTCTGAAAAATGTCGCCGAGACTTGTGCGATTACAACGTTCCGCTGTCAGCCTTGATGAATGGAGACGGGATCACCAAAACTTCCCGTCACGATATGGAATTCATAACGGAAACGTTTTACACCTACCTTTTCCGTTCCACAACCCACCTCCTGGACCCTAAAATCCCTGCTGGAGAAAAATCACCTGAAATTTTTTGTCGAAGGTTCAAGCTGCGATAGAAAGCAAGAAAAGAGGCAGAGCTCAGGAACCGATTATATAACCGCCTACTTCCTCAGAGCTGGAAGCCACAGTTTACATGTATTTCTCGCTAACCATGCGACGTCCTACATTCAAAAGGAAAAAACTCAGACCGGTGGCGGACGCAGCGCACGGTTATCCTGCCCAAGGAAGGAGACCGAAGGGATCTTCGTAACTATCTTCCCATATGCTTGTTAAGTGTACTCTACCAGCTCTTCACGAAGATTATCCCCTCGCGCATATCAAGGACATTGGATGAGGCGCAACCAGTCGAGCAAGCAAGATTTCGAAAAGAATTTTGCTGCATGGACCACATCCAAACCGTGTCCGGGGTCATCGAAGTTTGTCGGGAATGCCACTTGCCTCTAGTCCTAACCTTTCTCGACTATGAGAAAGGCAGCGTCGAAACGAATGCAATCCTATCAGCGCTCGTCGACCAAGGAGTGGACCCGTCCTACATAAAGACTCTGTCCGACTGTTATCGGAACTGCAGTACGAAAATACAGCCTTTCCATCGACCTCCTACAATACCCATAGGAAAAGAGGCTTGACAGGGCAACACAATATCTTCAAAGCTGTACAGTGTTGCACTGCAGTGGATAATGAAGTCACTCGATTGGGATGAGAAAGACATACGTATTGAAGGAAAATTCCTGTCAAATCTCCGTTTCGCCGACGACATTGTCATCTTCACAAGAAGTACCAGCGAAGCAGAGACGACGACCAGCGAGTTCAACGAAGAGGGAAAAAAGATCGGACTACGCATAAATCGGAGGAAGACCCAGTTTATGGAAAACCCATAGTGCGAAGGTGACCAAATTGAATTGAATGGTTTTCTGATTCTAGAAACCACCTCGTATGTGTGCCTTGGGTGATCAATGAAGATGGAAAGCAACATAGAGGAGGAGCTAGACAGAAGAATGAGAGCAACTTGGGCGCATTCGAGCCCCTCAAGGAAACCAGGTACCAACTGAAGAATCCGAAAACCCGCGCTAACCTTTTAGATTTCCAGTGTTCTCCCGCTCTATTATGCTGCAGAGACGTGGGCTGACACTTCAGCCACGTCAAGAATGTGCATCGACAGAGAAACACAGATAGGCCAGTCACATAATGAGGAGAACAGGCGACAGATGGACGAAAAGAACAGTAGAGTAGACTCCAAGAGAATGCAAACGTCCCCTTGGACGACCACCTAGACGTCGAACCGATGTGTTTGTTACCAAAGTTAATCGGCTCTGCTGGCAGCTGCATTTGTTTTACAGATCACGGTATGAGACCCGCACGCGCCACCATGCTCGTATAAAACCACCACCATGGACGACGATTGTGAGGGAGAGAAACAAATGGCAAATGTGCTGGGGTTGGCACAACTCACCAGGACGGACCATCCAAGTATCCAGGCAAGTAATCATATATCGTGTTTATTTGAATAGATTAAGAGGTAGTTAATGGGACGGATAGCACAGTGGCAGTGATGTCCGTCATCACGAGCATGGTGCTAGTTCGATTCCTTTCTGGGCCAACCAAGCCTATCATCCCTCCGGAGTCGGAAAATCGGTATCGGACTTGTCCAGGAAAAAATTACTCTCTGCAATCCGATTGGGAACGCCCCAGTCCGGATAATTCAGGAGTCCAGGGAGAGTTGCTCAACCAGCATTCTACAACATTTAAGATGAAATGAAAATGCAGCAACCGAAGCCACGCGTAAAAAGTTGGAAGATGTTCGTAGACAGTGGATGCGAGGAAAAGAATTGAATGTGAGAAAAGCTAGGATTCGCATAGTAGACGTTAACACGGGTCAAATCGAATAAAATAAAATAAGTAAAATGTATTTTGCAAATATTTCAGCATCATAGTAGTTACATTTCGCAAAAATACCCTGCCGTTAAAGGAATAGGCAGTAAATAAAAAAAGGTCAAGATTGTGATTATAACTATAGCCTCAGCTTAACTGGGTTCAATGCCAATTTGGGCTCCCCAGATCAATCCTGTTGACGGGTGATTACTGATGGTAAGAGATCGATAAAACTAGCTGAGAGACAGACGAAACGAAGGACCCGCATGGCGTGGTGGTGAACGCGTTACTCCCCGGAAAGAGCGATAACGCGTTCGTTCCCCACCGCAGACACCTGCGGTCCGGAGTTTTGCAAATATCTCAGAATTATGGTTGTTATAAATAAAATGTAGTTAAGATGGCTATTATCGTTATAAAATAATTACGCTTCAATCTGCTCAAATAAGAAATCGCTTGTAGCAATCAGAGTGTTGAAAAGAAGGACTGATGAATTTATGACCGCATTCATTGGCAAATATAAGTTGTCCTACAGAAAACTCGTAGTCGATTCGGGTCACATTAGCATCTTAGCGCAAAAACATCCCTAATGTCTGAAAGATTTGTCCTTAGTACAACCGTGTGAACTAATTCTGGTTTGCAGAAATAGGATTGGCTTAGGCGCACAACAACTCTACATCATCAAAAGCTTTACGTCTTTTGGCTGTCTCAACGTGAGATCAACCGTATCGTCTCCACAAACGAGTTGTTCTCTGAACCTTATAAAAGCGACGAAAACATTCGAGTGATTGTCTCAGAAATTTCCTTATGCCTTCTCTTATCACATCGAAAACAATAGGTTGCAGAAGAAATAGGAAGTGTGAGAGCTCATCACAGAAGAAGCCAGAGGTTCAGAAGAAGACTCTGAAGGCGACGAAACGGCTGTGTCACGAATGAACTAGCTGGAAATAAGCCATACCTGAACCAGAATACATAGTTTTCAAAAAAAAAACGAAGATAGAGACAAGAAACTGGCAAGTGCAGAAGACAACTGCCGCAAGCGAACACATGAAATATGAGGCAATGTTATGTAATGGTATGGAAACATGTAAATCTAATGGTTAATGTCGCCGCTGGATTTTTTTTTTCTTTCGCAAAAGCGACATGGCGTTCGTCAGCCTTGAAGATCAGCGACCGGTCGGTCGGCTGAGAGAAAACGAGTCTGCCAGTGGAATGCATTGCGCAGTAAAATCGCTCTTTTGTTATCTCAGCTCTGCAACGCACAGCACTTAATGCCGCTGTAGAAGGTGACAGAAGATTGTCACTTTCGTTTCAATGAAGGCTGAACGACCAAAGCTGTCGGTAAGCAGGTCGTGAAAGCTTCGAAAAATCGCATCAATACGTAGACTAGTTGGGCTTGAAGCTCTCCAAAATAACTTAAAACGAATGCATGTGCGGAACCGTTTTTTTTTCATTGCGCATATATTTTTGTTTTATTAGGAATATTCGACTCGATACGAAGATGAGGATACCATCAGCGATACATCGAGAGTGCGAAACGACTGCTGAGCATCGATTCGGATCATCGGCTCTGAGCAAGACGAAGATATCGAAGCGTTAACCGAATAAGCCTTTTTATCAATCTCATGTTAGCTTAATAATCCAACAAAGTATATTTTTTACTCATTATTACTATTGAACGCGTGTAGAGCAGTGGTTGGAGTTACCCTGCAATATATCCGTGGTCATTAGTTTGACTCCGCGTTCTGGCTAAGCCAGACCTTCTCACCACTCCCGCATCGACAGATTGGCACCGAACTTATCCAAGAGGATAAAAAGGTTGCCGCGATGCCGCGGTGTATAGACGGAACCACTGTGTCTCCACGTCTACGTCGCCACGAATGGAGTCGAATGTATGGTGGTGCATGACGATCTGATTGATCAACGCCAAACGTTTTTGCACCTTATTATTAACACCATTATTGGCAGTGTTTAATTCTTATTTACTCTCTATCTTTTTTCATGGTAGGATATCGTGTGAAATACAACTATAAGTATGCTTAAATATGAGCAAAACTCGGAACCTCATGTAGGCTTCGAACCAACGATTTCGTAGACTAGACCGTTTCCGGCATCGTTGCGGTTGTACTTCACATCATATCGTACCATAAACAAAAAATTAGCCAGTAAGTTAAGAAAGTTAGACTTTATTATTCGGCTACAGCTGCGGCTTAACTAAGTCCAATGTCCATTTGTGCTTCCTAGATCATTTCCGTTGATGGCTGATTGCTGATGGAGCCAAAAGAGTAAAAAACTGCTTGAGCGAAAGGCAAAGCGACGCCTCGGTTGGTGCGGTGGGTAGAATGTGAGTTCTTGCAAAGGATAACCGTGGGTTCTAAACCTAGCCAAGGTTCCGAATTCTACTCATATTTCAGCACCCTTATGCTACTATTATTGTTAGTATTACTTGTTAATAAAGTGCGTGCTATAACCCTCATATTATGAAGAAGGAGAAAACAAGTTTGCTTGATACTGAAAGCTTTTCTACTTCTCCAGTAGCACTAAAGGCGTCTTTTTCTAGCTGACTAATATTTGAAAAAAGTAGAGGAGAAGCATCCATCTTTGTTTTTAACAAATTTTCGAAAAAGGCACTTTTCTCAAATATTTCAGAAAAGTAAGGCATATGTATCAAAATGAGTAAGTAGTTTTTAACACTATGAACGTTCCTGTATGGAAAACAGAAGGAATGATTGAAATAAAGGATAAAAGGATAAGGCTATCGGCGTTGACCAATCCGCGAGTAATGCTCACTTGGAGGTGATTGAAAACATATCTGGCCTTTACAATCACTCGTGATGGCCTACCGATGTATCGAGCCAGTGCTGCTATCCACCCAGACAAGTCTCGTGCCAATTTGCCGACTCCGGAGGGATGAAGGTTTGGTGGGCCATGGGGGCGATTCCACGTGTGTTGTAGGGCGCCTCGGACCACTGCGTCACACGCGCCCATGGTTGAAATAGAAGAGAATTTTCTGATCAAAATGCCATTCGAGCCGCTAAATACGAAGTGGCTGAAGCACTGCAGCGTTTTCTTTTATAGTATCGCATTTTCTATTGCTGTAAAAGAAACGATTTTTTTTCGAACTCTGTGATGCAAAACCCAATTCCATTTCATATTTTAACCGACAACGGAGCATTAGTGAAATATTTGTGAAGCTTTGAAAAAAATGAAGAACAGCTCTTAAATGTTCGTACAGGTTTCACGTCGAATTAATAGAGAATGTAGGCATTTTTTTTTTGCTCTAAATGATCCGCCTTCACGTCTACTGTGCGGATTCCACCACTTCTCACATTCGACTCGTTTCCTGAGATCGATTGTCTACGAAAATCTTCCAAATTTACATGTGGCCTTTGTTGCTGCTTGAGGATTTTAAATTAATCTTGAATGTCGTAGAATGCTGGTGGTTCACTCTGAAGTCCTGAGACAGCCGGGCTCGAGCGTTCCCAGTTCGATTGCAGAGATTTTTTCCCCAGACAAGTCCGATACCAATTTTCCGACCTCCGAGAGCTGAGAGGCTTGGCTGGTCCGGAACAGAATCGAACTAGCACCATACTTGTGATGACGGGCATCACTATCATATTATAGACATGTAGACATATTATAGACAGTAGATATTATATACATATATATGTATATAGAAGTGGGCAACAATAAAAACATCTAACACATGAACACACTAAGAATTTAGCGTGGCATGAAGGACAGCGCAATTATGGCAATGAACTCCTATAGCATCGAATCGAAGCCGATTATTATTCTAACGGTGAGATGTTGTTGCCATCTGATCTCGTTTTTGAACGCTATGTCATTGATAATCGTCGGCCAGATGGTAATGCTTCTGAGAAAAAAAAATTTTATTCGGCTAATTTGCAGAAGTGAAACGGCTGTTCTCCAGTTATGAAAGAGAGCGTCAACGGCGAGATGGAATAATGCGCTCCGGAAAACGCGGCATTTTAGAGCAGTGCATGAGGAACCTTCAGAAAAGCTGTTCGAAAAAGTTTTGCAAGATCTCACAAGAATGATGAGATATGAGCAAACTCAGAACCTCAGTTGCGCTTTTACCTGCGATTGTCCTCACTGAAGACGTACGTGTTATTCACTACACCAATCGAAGACTTTGCTTTGCCTTTCTCTCGGCCACTTTTTCTTACTCTAACGTTGCTCTAAGGAATCACCCGCCAGTGGAAATAATCTGGCGAGCACGAATTAAAACTGAACTCACATGAGTGGAAGTTGCAGTCAAAATCAAGATGTTTTGATTATTATTTGTCTGGAAAATTTAATCACTGGTTCGAAGCCCAGCTGACGTTCCGAGTTTTACACACATTCCTCAGCATACCTGTGGTTGTACTACACATCGTACTTCATGGAGAAAGCGTAGACAATATATAAAAGCTAAAACGTTCCGTAAGATTTATAGTGTTTTAGAATTTTCGGAGCGCGTGTGGCGCAGCGGTCGGAGGAGCCCTGTAACACACACGTGGAATCGATCCTTGGACCCATGGTTCACCAAGCCTTTTATCCCTCCGGGATCGGTAGATTGGTACCAGACTTGTCTGGGAGGATAGCAGCGCTGGCTCTATACATCGGTAGGCCACCGCGAGTCATTGTAAAGGCCAGATATGCATTCAATCACCTCCAACGATACTTAATGAAGTCGAGTACATGACGCATCCTTCAGGGATTGATCAACGCCGAGAGCTTTATCCTTTTTGTCCTTTTTTGAAATTTTTTACGTGTTATACTGGTTATTAGTTGATTATCGTTTGAGCATTGAAAGAAAAGTAGTACTATGGCACTTCTTTTTATTCAATGTTTGTTTGATTTTTTGAAGTGTTCAAGTGGACACAACGAAAGAGCAATGAGTAGCCTGGCCTCAAATTCCAACAGACGGCACGACAGCACTGATCCCCTTCTTTTGACCATTCGTAGCAAAAACGATTTAGTCTTTAATGTGTTGTCAGAGCTGTTCGTGAAGAAAACGAGAACAGCGGAATGCTCGAAAAAGCTGCACCGAAACACATTGAATTAGATGGACTTTAGCTGGAAATCTAGCCCTATCTTTACCATGACCATAACTTCTCCGTCAGAGATCGCTAGCGATTTATAGAAAGCTTGTAAGCTTTTTTTGTCAAATTTTGTTTAAAATTCCCTAGAATATATCAACGGATCTTGCCTGTGCCAAAATTGCGCCACCTATCAGATCTCGTTGCCACTCTCATCTGATATCTAGGCACCAGCAGTTTTCTGATCAACCCCTTTGGATGGTGACTGATGTTTCACCTCAAAACTCTTCCTAACGACCTCGATCACTTCATAAACTTAACCTCATAATAGCAAAACATCCAAGTAATATGGTGTGGCGGATAGAACGTGTGTCCCCAAAAAAAAATGATCGCCGGTTTGAAGCTTCACTGAAATTCCGAATTGCTCACATCTCAGTATCATTGTGATTGTATCGTACCCTGCCATGAAAAAAGAATAACCAGTAAATAAGCGTTAAAACTCGAGTCACATTTAATCGACACGGCCATATTGTAAGAAAGCAGCGTGTTGCGCTGTGCTTAGAGGTGCCCGGCAATACATATGGGTTCGATTCCGCACTCCAGACTCACCAAGCCTTCCATCCCTCAGGGATCGGCAAATTGGTACCACACCTATCTGGGAAGATAGCAGTACTGATTCGACGCATCGGTAGGCCACGGCGAATCTCTGTATAGGTCAGATATGCTTTCAATCAACTCTAAGGATGCTTGGTGAAGTCGAATGTATGGCGCATCCCTCAGCGATGGATCAACGCCGAGAGCTTTATCCCTTATCCTTTCAAGCATATTGTCATACAGCGTCAAATCCTTCATAGGAATATAGGCGTTCTTTGGTTTTGCTGATGTTTCTTTAAGCAAAATGTCGTTTTTTTCGTTATAATGCATTAATATGGATTGTAATAATGTCTTATGATGTACTCTTCTCATTACATTCAATTTCTAGAATACAGACTTTAAATTCGGGAAAAAAATCTCGAAGAGTTTCTCAATTGTACTCCCACTTTCTATGCTGAAATAAAATATTAAGCAGTAAGAGGGTGAGAACAAGTACATGGATTAGCGCAAGAATGTAAGTTCGGCGAAAGCAAAACGATGTTCTTTTCTTTTTGCGCAACTACTTGTGGGACATCGACTGTTAAATAGTACGAAGGTAATACAGCCTTATGGTGAGTTGATATCACAAAGCTTCATAATTGTGGTAACTAGGGGCTTGGTCATTTGCACTTAGTTTCTAATATGGCAATTTCGATGGCCGCGGCCGGGTGTCTTTGCCCGATTGATAGTGGACGCAGAACGACCGGTTTCTTTTGTTAGCCGAAATATCAGCATCATCGATAGGTGATCTGTAGATTGTTGGATAGATACAAGCTTATAGACGTGGTTTTCGTAGCGGCTAAATCGGATATGCATCATAATCACTGCTTGGCCGCTCACCCAGTCTCTCCTTTTCGAACCCAGCTTCATGTTGCCCGCGCTGATTGAGAAAAGCAACATTGCGGAATTCCTCAATAATGCTACTGTAGCAACTTGACTTTAAGTTCAAATAAACTGTTAAATAGTTAGTTACAGAAAAACCATAGAAACTTAAGACAGCATTTCGCTCTCTTATTTCGTTCCAATATGACGTATAAAGCTATCGGCGTCAATTGGTGTCCGAGGGATCCGCCATGCATTCGAATCAGAGATTGAGTTCATGTATAATGAACTTGCGTTGTGCGTCGGTATATCATGTCAACGTTTCTAGCCTTCTAAAAGAGCTTGCTTCAATTTGCCGATCCCGGAGAGAAAAAACGGCTTCGTTTGCTTTGAATGCGGAATCGAACTATGGACCACGTGAACATTGCAGGACACAGTTAACCGTTGCGCTACGTTCAATTGTTGCCAGTGACTATTAAGTTCACCAAATGAAGGGTTTCCGTGAAAAAGATGAGCCCTCTCTTTGCCTGTGGGTCGATCAACAGAGATGAAAGCATGAGATACTTGGATATGTGGATGGCCCGTCTTCAACGATACTGCGGGCTCCAACACAATTTGCAGTCGCTTATCGCTCTCGCGCTAGCGTCATTCTTGGTGGTGATCTGCTTCGAACTTGGTGAGCATAAGATGATTATGGTCAATTACGCATTAAACTTGGCTAATCCACATCCAATAGTTCAGGGAATTTATAAGAGCCAGTAAACGCCCATAGTTAACACTGTGGTCACTACCGTTGTCCAGTAACTTAGTTTTGATGGGCTATACCTCACATGAAACCATGGGAACAACTAAGATTTTCCTGCCACGACCGACTTTCTATTAACCTCGGCATTGATCAAGTGATTTTCTTCGTATTTTTGTTGAGCAAACGCGAGGTCTTACTATTCTTTGTTCACGATTAAGCTGACGTTTCGGCGAATTTCGCATTAAGATTTTCCTTCTAACTCCACTGCCAATAGCTGGAATTTGCAGAATGGCACTAAAGAATTTGTATCGGAATATATTCGTGGAACCACAAGCTCGCTCATATAGACTCGAAATTAATGCAGCTCTTCGGGAGGATCTTCCTCAGACGTGAATCCGTCTCATTCATTTCTATGAAAAGGCACAACAAGTTCGACTGGACGCATTTGGATTGCTTCTTCTCTTCCACTACTGTAGGCCGGTTTTATGCGTTTTTTCAAAGCTTCCGTTATTAAAGGATTCTCCTCACTCTATAAACAATACTCTTGGCGATCGTGCCACAAACTCAGTTCACCGAGCTGTTAAGAAAACTTCCAAAATTTCACAGTTAACGGCCGTTTATTAGGCAAAATAAGTTCTCCTAAAACCAAGAATTTTGCTATAAATCGACCTGGGCACAAATTTTTTCTACGAGAAATGAAGTTATGACTCTCCACATCTGTTTAAACATCATCTCCCAATAGAAGTGACCACAGATGTGGAGTTTTCATTGGGATATAATGCTTAAGCACTCTTCCGAATCATGGAGACAACCTGGATTTTGGAGCTAAACACTCGGAAAGATTTGCAGTTTTACGATGTGTTCAACAGGATGAAGAGACGGGGTTGCCTTGTTCCACTGTCCAAGGTGGAATCGGCATTACGCTTTGATTAGTCGCAGCCCCTACGGTTTGCCATCTTCGCCACTCAGCAGAACGGATCCGTCATTGTCTTGTTTCATCAACAACATATAAGCCATTTTCTTCCTCCGAAACAGAAAGCGAATAATCTCTGAAGCTAAATATTTTAAAGGAGAGGAAAATTCATAAACTGAAAATGAGTTCTTCGGAATAAAAAACTCTCACTCCAACTCATTCCACACCTTCAAAAAACCAAAATTCACAAGTCACAGGCCAAATGAATGGTAAAACAACAATTCGTTCGGCGTTAATCAATTTCTAAGAGATGCGCAATGCATTTGACATCATCAACTATCGTCAGATGTGACTGAATGCACATCTGGCCTACATAGCAACTCGTGGTGGCCTATCGATTCACCTAATCAGTGCTGCTACCCTCCCAGACAACACCTTTATTAATCTGTCTACCTCGGAGGCATGGAAGGAGTTTAGTGATCTCGAGATCGAAGCAAAGAGCACTCGTGCATTAGCAGGGCACCTCTTTACAGCGCGCTGCACGCTAAAGTATTGGTCAATTAACTAGTCCGCAACAACGGCTTAAAAATGCCGGTGCAAAAATAACAGCTTAAAACAGTACGAGAAGTGTTATAGAAATCTGCTGTCACGTGTATGAGACTTCTAAATGGTTGTATACAAGAAGAAAATAATACGTATGAGAAACCCGAAATAAAACAAACCCCACTTTTTATTTCTATTCACTTTGAAGAAAACAATCTCTAAGTCGACCTCATAAAGAGTAAAGGTGAACTTGACTAACAAAATGGTAAAGAGACATAAACTACTTTTATCGGAGAGAACGACTACGATGATAGAAAGGAAATAAAGCTGGACGAGATCAGGCCGCAAACAAATCAATTTCAAACAAATTCCACGAGCTATACTAGAAGAAAAAGCATGACTCATGTATATACACAGCCTTGATGTCTCCACTAGCAGAATAGAAATACAGGAGGATCGAACGTACCGGTTACAGATGGGCTTAGGTTTATGTGAAGTTTGAAGAGCGTTTTGATGATTAAAGAAGAGGTTGCTGTAACTGCAGATTAATAATTAAATGTTATCTGCTCGTTAACAAACACTGTAAAGTAGTGCATCTTAAAAAGCAAAACCAATCGATGCTGTAGTTTTTTGGTCGATCCGGATCATAGCCGAATGTAGAAACGAGAAGCTGATGCGATTGCTGGGGGAGGCGAGCCGCAGGAAGCCAAACCGCCCAGGGTATCAAGTCAATTTCACGAGAAACATATGACTGGGTGTTCTTTGAAAAATGTCTGGTCGCTAACATGTTTACTTAATCCTTTGTCAATGTGAATGGAATTTCAGTCGAACGGTGGAGATGCATTTTTTCATATGGATAGTAGACGGTGCAAGAATGATTTTTCCCACCGATTGTTTTATTCTACTAGACTGTTGTTGTCAACCAACAATTGTGTGACTTCACCGTCTCTAGATTGAAGGCTTCACTAGAACAGCGTCGCGTAATTTGTAGGATTTAATGCTAGCTTTCGAAAGTTGAGCAGAGAGAGAAGTTTAGACGTTGACGGACCATTCCTTCACCGGAAAATTCTACCTTGATGGGAAAGAGTGGCAAAATATTTTAAACTTTAATGTATTATGAAGGGACAGAAAGAACAGTGGCAACGATGTCCGTCATCACGAACACAGTGCTAGTTCGACTCCGCTCCAAACCAACCAAGCCTCTCATCCCTCCAAGGTCGGGAAGCTGGTACAGGATTTGTCTAGGGAAAAAATCACTCTACAATCCAGTTGTAAACCCCCCGGCCCGGCAATCTCAGAACTCTAGGGAAAATTGCCTGAACAGCATTCTACATTCAAGATGAAATGGAAATCCTCAAGAAGCAACAGATGCCATAGGTAAAAATTTAGAAGATCTTCGTGGACGATGGATGCGAGGAAACGAATTGGATGTTACAAGTGTTGGGATCCGCACGGTATACATGAAGACGGATCAAATAAAATAAAAAATAATAAATAAATGCATTATGAAGGGAAAAGAGGAAATTTAGTGGCCAGTAACGAAAGAGTTTATAAAGAACGAAAACCAATAGAGAGGACCGTCGCACCTTTGCTTTACGTTAACTGGAATCCCTTCCACTTATTTTTCCTATGGGGTTATGGATTTCAAAGAACTATGGTGACTATCTGCACCTACAATGCATTGTTTCATTTGCATCCGAGTCCTCGATAGAATGATCATGCAAGCAAGAAGGATAAGGTACGACGTCATCGGCCTTCTCGACACGAGACGACGCCAGCCTTTCAACGCCGTCTATGATACCGGAGAAGAACTGCTCCTCGGAAAATACGATAGTAGAGGAGTCGGCGTTCTCGTCCACACGAGTTTGTCCATGAACACCGATTCATTCGAACAACCTATAACCCAAATCGGATGTTTACGATTAAAAAGACGTGAATCAATTCCGACTTTAACAATCTTCGTCGTTTACGCGCTGACATCAAACTATGACGAAGAAGAAGTCGAAGCGTTCTATATGGACTTGCGGAAGTTCTACAGAGAAGACCACACATTCTTCAAGATCATCATTAGAGATTTCAACTCCAAGATTGGACCAAAAAAACGTCTGAAGAGCGTCATATTGGGACCCACGAATTAGAATGGAAGGAACAGGGTGAGCGGCTATCTGAGTTTATCATGGCGACCAAGACAATCCATGGTAACTCGCAATTCCAGAAGCCCCACCCCTCAGCGCTGGACGTGGGAGTCTCCCAATAAAGAGTTCCATAACGAAATATACCACATCATAGTAAATAGAAAGTTTTGTCTAACCGATGTCGCCGTTGTCCAAAAATTCTACACGGGATCAGACCACCGTCTCCTTCGTGCAAGATTCTATTTCTCACGGAAAGGAGAAAAAGCCGCTAAATTCAAAAACCGAAGTCCCAGAACCACCGCAAACTGGGACTTATTCAATCCATTAAACGGCTATTGGAAAGATCCCGTTGTACATAACATTTACGAAGAATACGATCGGCTCATTCAACAACTTCGCGCTAGCGCTATAAAATCTCAGAGTTCGAAAGTCACCAAGAGACGTCTTTCTGCAGAAACACTCGAGCTGATACGCCAGCGTGGAATCGCATGAGCTGCAGGCAACCGCGAACTGAGTCCGGACCTGCGAAACAGTGCAGACAATCGACAAAAAAATCTTAAAGAGAGAAGAGGAGCAGTAATGGCCGAAGCTGCAGAGGCTGGAAAAAGCATTCACAATGGTCACCCTTCGCCAATCACAGGACCAAGATAACTGCACTCCGACGCCCAGGTGGAACAGTAACAGCGTCCAGAAAGGCAATGCAGAAAATCATTTACGAATACTACTCAGACCTCTTCGATAGCCACGTCCACCTTCCGTCATATGAAATAAGGGAGGAAGGATATGTGGTCCCACTGGTTCTCCCTTCCAAAATTCGACGTGCCATTTGTCAGTGAAAAATCGAACAGCATCAGGTCCAGGCAGGATAAGACCAGAATACCCGAAGAACTTTCCGCCAGTCCTCGTAAACACACTGGCTCGGCTCTTCACACGTTACCTGTCTGAATGCAAGGTCCCTACTCAGTGGAATACCAGCAAGACCGTGTTATTGTTCAAGAAGGGTGACCTGTACGATATCGACAACTATCGCCCAATCTGCTTACTGTCTGTCATCTACAAACTTTTCACTCGAGTCAACCTAAACATAATTTGACAGAACACTAGACAAAGAACAGCCATGTGAGTAAGCAGGGTTTCGAAGAGGATTTAGTACGATGGACCACATCCACACGGTAACACTGCTTATTGAAGTATCGCGAGAGTACAAAAGACCGCTCTGTCTCACTTTCATCGACTTACAGAAGGCCTTTGGTTCAGTTGAGATAGAAGCAGTCTTGGAAGCCCTTGATAGTTAAGGGGTCCCTACTCAGTACATAAAGATTCTTCGTGAGCTATACAAAAATTTCGCAACCAAGGCATCACCATTCTACAACGATATTAACATTGACGTTAAAAGAGGAGTTAGGCAAGGCGATACCACTTCGCTAAAATTATTTACCACCACCCTCCAGAACATCACGCGAACATTGGAATGGTATAATATGGAAGTGAAAATCGATGGTCGGCAGTTACATCATCTTCGCTTTGCTGATGACATCGTCCTCATAACACCAAACATTAACCAAGCGGAACGTATGCTTGACGACTTTGATAAAGCCTGTGTAAAGATTGGTCTTCGACTAAATCTCACAAAAACGATGTTCATGAAGAGCGGATTGGTTTCGTATGTCCCATTCATGTTCAACGGAACGAATATCTCCGAATGCTCTAGTTATGTTTATCTAGGTCAAGAAATCAACATATTGAACGACTTCGCTCCAGAGTTGAGCAAAAGGAAACGAGCGGCTTGGGGAGCTTTCAAGAGCATCGAGGATGTAGTGAAGAGAACAAAGAACACCGGACTCCGTGCCCACCTTTTCGACTTAACGGTACTTCCTGGTCTAACGTATGCGTCAGAAACTTGGTCGCTGCGCAAGCAGGATGAAAGGTCACTCAGCGTTATCGAACGCTCAGTCGAAAGGACGATGCTAGGAGTATCCCATTCCACACAAGTAAGGGATGGTATCTGAAGCTCCGGTCTGCGTCAACGATCAAAAATCAAAGATGCAGTTCTGTACGCCAAACATTCGAAGATAAGGTGGACCGGACACGTAATGCGTATGAATAACAGCCAATGGACAAGAGCCGTTAGTAACTGGATTCCTCGGGATGTTAAACGTACTGCGGGAAAGCCACTGACCCGACACTTAGAGTTTTTCACGAAGAGCCTAGAAGAAACATATGATGTTCGACGAGTCCCTAGAGCGAGCAGGACCCACTGGGCTACTCTTGCACGCGACAAGGAAAAATGGAAGATTTACTGGCGCCCGCTCGAGTCACTCGACGATCAACGGGACTACAGGTGATACAGGTGATGGGGTTATGGAAGTGTGTAGCTGACTAGATTGCAGTCAACTTGACCTTTCCAGGACACGAAGGTGAAATCCCACGAAATGTCAGCTTTTGTGAATAAAGAGTATAGTAACAACCTCAAGTGTACTTATCAGGAAAACATCAGATTTTTATTGTGACTTATTAGTATAAGAACGTTTCGCTTTGAACACTGAATAAAGTTGGCAACTTTTTTAAATCCTAGTACTCATTAACTAACGACGACTTCCCTTCTTTCTCATAATCTTGTTAGTCATCGAATTATTCTAGTGAGATATTTCATATGTTCTTATGAACTGATCTTGTTGAGCCTATTCGAGGTTACCATGAGTTTTCGTTGTTATTGTCGTTGTTGTTTTTGCTGTTGTTGTTGTCGTTGTTATCGTTTTTGTTATTGTTGTCGTTGTTGACAACGACAAGTATGCCAACCTCGCATCAGCTCAGCAAAATTTTTCGTAAGAACATACAAATAAATACACTGATTATTTATCCCGATGTTTCTAGAAAGTCGGTCTTTTGAGCCATTAAAAACTTGCTGTTTATTGTGGAAAATCGACAGCTGCCCTCGATTCGTTCACCTGCGAACATAAACACGTTTTTGTGAAATGATTAAATTTGTTTTCGTTTGTGTCTGTGTCTGCGGGCGTGTGAAGAAAAAATTCTGCCAGGGTTCCTGGTTCTGGAAAAGAATACTGCTGTTCTCCACTGCATAAAATTGCCAGTAAATAGTTATGCTTCGAATTAAAGTGTTTAGCAAATTTCTACCCCGTTCACGTCTTCACCTAAAATTGCATTTCATTTGCTCTGACGCTTGATTTGACTACCAGGTGGTGGTGATAGAAAATTTAAGAGTAAAAATGTTTACACTAAAAGGGTGGAGTATCTAAACAAGAAAACGAAATCTTTCAAAATAAAGGAACATTGGCGAAATTTCTGAGAGGATTGTTAGTGGATTCAAGTAATGGTGGGATCCATAATTATTGAAAAAAGACCAACAGAAGAGACTTTATTTGGCATAGGATCCTTCATCGGTTCGCTTGACAACTGCAGAAGTAACCACCTCCCAGGAAAAATTTTAGCCATAAGGCCGCAAAGCTGCCTCTGATCCTCAATTTGCGGAAGCTGTTTGTAGTGAAGGCCTACAGGCGGCTTGATTCAGCATTTTACTGGTAATAGTTTCATTTTCCAAACAATTGAGTAATATACAAGAGTTATTAGTGACGCAGTTCATCAGGAAGCAGAGTGCTAGTTCGACTCTCGCAGCGCTCTTCACCAATCCACTTGAGAACGCCTTAGCTCGTGGCTATCTCAAAAATGGCCAGGAAAATCAAAATCCTCAAGCAGTAGCCGAAACAGGACGTGAAATGTTCGAAGACATTTGTGGACGACGAACGCGAGGAAAACAAGTCAAATGCAAAAAGTGTTGGAATACGTCTAGTATTTTACATAATGGACTTTGTAAAATAAAATAAGTAGGCAGATAATAATTAACACTCGACGGGTTAACTAGGAACGAAGTACGCTGATCACTTAGTTACAGGCAAACCTAGGAACGAACCCTGACTACCACGAGGTTGCAAAGCGACGAAACCATTGAGAAATATGTCGTATGTTTACTTTTCTATCTACTGCCTACTACAATTTTCACGGCAGGGTATTGTGGAAATCAACCACAACGAGGCTGAGATATTCGCAAAATTGATGGTTTGTTGTGGTCGGTTTCCATAATACCCTGCTGTGAAAATTGTAACAGGCTGTAAATAAAAAGGTAAGTATTGTGATTTCGACTGCAGCCTCAGCTTAACTGGGTTCAATGCCGATGTGGGCACGCCAGATTAATCCCGTTGACGGGTGATTGCTGATGGCGCTGGTAGATAGAAAACCAGTTGAGAGAAACGCAGAGCAAGAGCCTCTGGCGCAGTGTGTATGCGTGAGCTCCGGAAAGGAAAATCGTGGCTCGATCTGCTCCTGGGTCCAAGTTCTGCGAATACCTAGGCATTGTCATGTTGTATGTGTTGTAAGGATAGACCGTCTGAGTATCTGAGTGAACCAGATTATCAAAACTTAACTACTTATTTGATACTTGAACGGCCCGTCCTCATAGGTTGTGCAGGCTCCAGCATTATCTCCATTTTTCAAAGATTTACCGTTTGAGCTATCGTGATTCCCTAGAATCCCGAGGTCAGCCTGGCCGAAGTCTGCCCCAGGTTGTCACCACGACAGGCAGCCGCAGCCCTTGTGGATCAGAGGGAGTTTTACCAACATGCGACTTTGATACTAGGACGATGGCGGATCCAGGTATTGGTTTAGTCTTAGCTAGGCTTTCTGATGGAAACGCCAGACTTCTTCTCAGCTTGGGAGACCCTGCCAAGGAGATGAATCCCCTCGCTTTAAATTGCAGCCCGACATCCAGGAACACCTCCTAGCCACGATGAGGCGGTAATCCGTTAGGAGGGACTGTCAGAATTGGATATGGAACTCATTGCTTGCTCAGATCTTTCAAACAACACATGTTTAAGATAATACCCTGCTGTGAAAATTGTAGCAGGCTGTAAATAAAAAGGTAAGTATTGTGATTTCGACTGCAGCCTCAGCTTAACTGGGTTCAATGCCGATTTGCGCTCCCCAGATCAACCCCGCTGACGGGTGATTGCTGTGGCAAAAAGATCAATAGAAATAGCTGGGAGACAGGCGAAACGAAGGACCCGCATGGTGTGGTGGTGAACGCGTTACTCCCCGGAAAGGATAATAGCGCGTTCGTTCCCCACCATAGACACCTGCGGTCCAGAGTTTTGCAAATATCTCAGCAACATTGTGGTTGTATTTCGCTTAGTAACCTGCCATGAAAATTATAGAAGGCAGAAAACAAAACGTTAAAACACATGTTTAGTTTATAAGATTCTTTTGCCACTTCTTGAATCTTGACATTGAATCAAAACTTTTTAACGTTACCGATTTGAGCAGGGTGTAGGAAGATGACCGTGATGTGGTGAATTTAAACCACATGGCTCATAGGGTACAAATGGAATCCTCAGATAATGAATGAGTTAGAGCAATCGATCTCGGCATTTATAACATTGCGCCACAGATGGTCGATATTTGAACCTCGACTTTGACGAGAAAAATACTACAACTTGATACATCGGTAGGCCACCACGAGTCACTGTTAAGGCCAAATATGCATTCAGTCACCTCCAAACGATGCTTAATAGAGTCGAGTGCATAGCGCATCCCTTAAGGATTGATCAGCGCCGAGAGCTTTATCGCTTTAATGATACTCTAAAACCTCAAACCTGCGTAAAAGAACCATTTATATACATAATGTTTACATGAAAATCACGCTATGATGTTGGATATGTGTACAGAACAAGATAAAGAGCAAATTAGTGCAGTGGGGAGTAGTAGTATACGTAACCAACTGCAATAACAATGATGTAGAGCATTATGTAGCAGGTTTCTGAGGGTATGAGATGTAATTAGAAATACTGTTTATGTGACATATAGCTACTACTAGTAGCAGCAAGGTATAGGTATAGCTATTAGTATAGCTACAGCAGCGTAAGCATTTTCATGACTACTGGGCAAGAATGCAATGGAGAAGACGAGCTTACTCACCAGCGAAGAGGAAGATTCTGGGGAGTGAGAAAACATTAAACAAGATAGCTCAGGCATCATAGAAGTGCATCAGAAGGCATCGATGGATTTGGACATAGCGTAATTGTAAGTAAATAACTCAATATGGCAATGGTGACTTTCGTAGACCACAGATAAAAAGTGAAAGTGTTTGAGAAAATTGCGGAATTAACAATGGATAGTGGTTAAATAAGGATTGTCGACAATTTTACTATGTTCATGATATAAGAATGTGAGACTTCATTTAACATTATTCTTGCCTAAGTAAATCGAAGAAGTTTTGAAAGGATAGAACTGAGCGGAGGACTAATTGATGAGGAAAAGTGACGGCGATCTTCACACGTCGTTAGAAGACAAATGGTACGGCTAGGGGTGTGACCAAAGTCCTCAACTGCGAGGTCAAGTTACCAAGCAATGTTACCATGCCCGGTGGTCAAGGAGGAGCACTTATATAGGGGAGGCACGCGGGCGCTGTGTCAAGTAACTGGTGGTACAATAGGTTACATGACAGGAATAACAAAGACAAGGTGTTTTCCCGTGCACAGTTTCACTGTTGAATTCATTCGCAATTCAAGTCATCAAAAAACAAGAAAGAAAATGTTATTTTCTAAATTTATGAATACAATACTAACAGCCATAAACATATACAGTAAGCACCAAACGTGTTCCGCTGGATGAAATCTCCCTCTTTCCAGCGGTTTGATGTTGCAGGTACGAGCAGCGACGAACTAGGGAGATTCTGTGGACTCCAGCAAATCGGATTTTGACCTTGGTTGAGTAAGAGAACTTGCAACTAGTGCAAATTCTAACGGTTTCGACTTTGATCAACAGAATCAGTTATGATCTGAGACATTATTGTTGTTTGAAGTTGAGAAGGCGAAGGAAGCTAAGCTGAAGCGTTAAGTGATTGCTCATCGCAGTGAGACAATTCATAGCAATATTTTAAAACCGAAAATAAACGAAACTTTTGAAATGAGAGATTTTTATGAAAGTACTGAAATGAAGACGTCTCTGACGAAGACGAAGACGTCGAAACGTTAGCCGAATAAACTTGTTTATCAACCTCGTCCTAGCTTATCAATGAACGAATACATGTTGATTAACTCCCACGTCCGACTTTCTATTAACCTCGGCATTGATTGAACAATTCTTTTCACTTCTGTTCAGCAAACACGAGGTGCTATTCCACTTCTCCACTCACGTAAAAGCTGACGTTTCGGCGGATTTCGCCTTCCTCAGAGCCTGGGAGGGTTAAGTTGACAGCAACCCATTCGGCCAAACACCTTCATAACCAAACAGAGAAAACGCTAAACCAAGATTTCAATCACATTTAGCATAGCTCCGCGCAGGAATCAAGATCACAAGCGCGCAAAACTCTCGAGGCGTTCTGGATTAATTCCAGAAATCCGAAAATGAACCGCTGGGAAGAATGCCTCATTATCACGCGTGATATAGGGCAGTATATAAACCTGTTATTCCGATGGGAGGGGCACATTACGCTTCCATGTGAGCTCTGTGCGGTTGCTCTTCACACGACATACTCAGTGGACGACTCGTAGAAAGCGGTGAGTGTGCGGAGCTGTGTTCAATGTGATTGAAATCTTGGTTTAGCGTTTTCTCTGTTTGGTTATGAAGGTGTTTGGCCGAATGGGTTGTTGTCAACTTGACCTTTCCAGGCTCTGAAGATGTCGAAATCCGCCGAAACGTTAGCTTTTACGTGAGTGGAGAAGTGGGAAGCACCTCGTGTTTGCTGAACAGAAGTGGAAAGACATGTTGATTAGCCATGCTAAGACTAAAGGAAAGTGGGCTTTTGAAGTGACAGAGTTTCTCAACTGAAAGTCTATGAAAGCGTCATTCGAGTTTATGCACGCAATCTTTTCGGGACTCAAACTTTTCGCGGTACTAATCTATCAAGATGCATATTTATGTACTACTGTAGTAACAAATGATGAAGTCCCCACAGAGACCAGAAAGCAAAAATTTTGCGCCTTGTTTAAGTTGAAGGTCTTGATAAATTAGACTTACCACTGTCGACACGAAAAGCATTTATGACAGTTTTTGATATAAATCTGAGCACAGTTGCTCCAGAAGTGCGTTAATCAAAACAGGTCGGTATCTTCTTGAAAGTTGCTGTGTTGCGTGAAAGCCGATGTCAGACGACTAAATCCCTTACTGTATTTCAGAGAAGAACATCTCCACATCATGCATGAATACGGCCACTCCACCGGTGTGGATGAAGCAGTCGCGATCGCTACAAGCTCTGCCAGTCTATCGATACTCTCCAGAGTTCCCAGGATCGACTTTCTCTTAACCTCGGCATTGGAATACGAATGTGTCGTTTTCTTGTTCAGCAATCGCGAGGTTTTTAAACAGCCATTCGTCAACCACATGCGACTATAATCAGCTGTTCTAAACTTCCTCATTGGAAGTCACAAAAAAGCGGCTCTGAAGAAGGCGATACTGCCGAAACGTCAGCTAGTGTTGTTGTATTGTGTTTTTTATGGAAGTAAATGTATGCTCCCAAGATCGACTTTCTCTTAACCTCGGCATTGGAATATGAATGTGTCGTTTTCTTGTTCAGCAATCGCAAGGTTTTTAAACAGCATACATTTACTT
>UYYA01000717.1:0-36214 GCA_900624975.1 Angiostrongylus costaricensis | reverse complement strand
TATATAGAGTTCAGCGTGCCTAAAACTGTGTGTTTCCTAACAAGATAAAACTTACTGTTCGGTTTTCTCCCTTCATGATTTTCTTTTCAGTTGGTGTAAGCGAAGATCCCATCTTCTCATATCAAGTTGTAGAGCAACAACAGTGTTAGTTTGTGTATTGATTTCCTTGTCGTTCAATTCCGTACAGTTTTGTAATTCTCTTAAGAGTTGAGTTTTCACTGCTGTAGAACTGCTTTTTGCAGTAAATTATGTGCGGCCAGTAATAATTCTTGGAGCGCTAAAGGACAGAATCAACGATGAGCTGGTTACCAGAAATCCTGATCGCTTCAGTAGCTGTGTTCCTCGTAAGTCATATTAGTCTATATTTCACCTTCTTTCCTTCATTTCTTCACTTTCATGGTTTATCACAGTTTCAGTTTTTGTGCAGTTTCGGTGTGATTTGAGGTTACGCCGTTTATCCTGAGACACCGAAATGTTTCAGATACTTCAAGACCTCCGCGAGAACACGAGATTGATGGCCGAGATTATCACTTTGTTTCCAAAGCTCAAATGGAGCACGATGTGAAGAACAATCTTTTCATCGAAGCGGGCCAGTTCCAGAATAATCTTTATGGAACCAGCATTGATAGCGTACGAGTCGTCGCTCAACAAGTACGATTTCCTTTTGTTATATTTATGGGTGAAATCTTTAGTTCACCTTTTAGGGCCGGCACTGTATTTTGGATGTGAGCGGTAACGCGATCCGTCGCCTTCAATCAGTGGCTAATATTTATCCTATTGCAATATTCATTAAGCCCTCCAGTCATCATCATATAATGTGCATATTCAGTTTATTCTATTTTTTTATTCATTCCTCGCAACAACGCACTATTAACACTTCAGGCAATTGGACCATACAATGAACGAAGAGGAGGCCATGCAACAATTCCAGCGGTGTCAGCGATTAGAGCAAACGTTTGGTGATCTGTTCACACGTAAGTATTGTTTGTATGGTTTTGGTTGCACTGCGACTTAGTTTTCTGGAACCATCTGCTTTATACATTTACTAGTTGAGGCGTGTCTTTTGGATAGTTCTGATTCCAACTTTGTCATATATAATTATGTTTTATTTTGTCATATTAATCGTTCCATTGTGCAATTTCCCATTTTCATCTAGATCGACCTTAATGGGACAACATGGGAGTGGAAATCGATGGTCGGCATCCACACCATTTTCGCTTACAGGATGCCTCCGTTCTTATAACACCAAACATTAGCCAAGAAAAGCGAATGCTTGCCGACTTTGTTGAAGCCTATAGGAAAATTGATCTTCGAGACCTCGATTGAATCTCACAAAAACGATGTTCTTAAGAAACGGACTGGTTACGTATGTTCCCTTTACACTCAAGGAAATGAATATCTCCGAATGCTCCATTTTCCTCTATCTAGATCAGGAAACCAACATGATGAACGAGCGACCTAGCTCTACAAATGAGTAGAAGGAAACAAACGGCTTGGGGAGCTTTCAAGAGCATCCAGGATATAGTGAAAAGAACCAAGTTCATCCTACGTCGTGCCCACCTTTTCTACTCAATGGTACTTGCTGTCTTAACGTATGTTTCATAGAACTGGTCGCTACGTAGGTAGGATGAAAAATTACTCATCGTTATTGAACGCGAAGTCGAAAGGACTATAGTAATAGTATCCCGTGTTACACAAGTGAGGGAAGAGATCTAAAGCTCCGACTTACGTCAACGATCAAAAATCAACGATGCCGTTTCTGACACCAAACTGTTCAAGGTAAGATGCGCTGGACACGTAATGCGTATGAATGACAACCGATGAACAAGAGCCGTTAGTGACTGAATTTCTCGGGATGTCTAACGTACTGCAGGAAGACCACCGACCCGATGGTCAGAGTTCTTCACAAAGAGCATTGAAGAAAGATATGATGCTCGACCAGTCCTTGGAGTGAGCAAGACCCACTGGGCTACTCTTGCACGCGACAGGGAAAATGGAGGATTTATTGCCGCCCGCTCGAGTCACTCGACGATCAACAGGGCGACAACGGACGGATACACGTGGTGGACCTTCTCAAGAAGCACAAAACGTTTTTTTTTCGCTTGCTCTGAAATTTTTCTGATAACTTTGACCTCCAGCAAATATACTAAACTTGAAAATTTTCTTCTATCACATGTTCCAGCTCTTGATGTTGAAGACTGAAGCGTCTTCCCAAAAACATAGCATAGTCATTGCATTAATATTAGAATCTATGTCATCAGGGTTTGCACTTCGACTTTGCGATGCCTAAAATCCTTAACGCGACAAGTGATGTTTAATACTATTAAACTTCTGATTGATGAGGAACACGTCTTTTTTTGCCATTGTGTTTGTCATCACTGTTTTTTCTTTACTACATATTGTTTTGTAGACGTAGTTTCACACGGACAATCGGCGGAAGAAGTGCTTGGTCGTGTCCAACACGTCATTGCTACCGAGGCACGCCCCTATGTATGGGTGCCGAGTGCTGGAAGGCAACTATAGAGGAGGAGCAATAAGAGAAACGTTTCAAGTGTTTTGACCACAAAACATGAAAGTTCTTAGAAAATCATCGTAGATTTGCTAAACTTCATCGTACAACTTTTTTATTCAATTTCAATATCTTGACATCTCGTGCATTTCGATTGCATTTTGTTTTTCATCAACAGAAATCCTCTGTTTTGGTTCGCAATACTTATACTTAACTTATCCTTTCGTCTTTCGACGCTTCCGCGTCCCATATTCTTAATGGCGAGCTCTTCTCGTTGTTTTCGAAGATGTTATTCGGCAGCTTGCCCTGCGCCGGCTTCATCTCATTTCACTTATTCGTTTCACTGCTTATTTAAGATATTTGTGATTTATTTACTGCTTATCTGTGATTATGAAAAATAGCTGACTCAACACTAACTAGTTACTCATCTGTCAAGCGAAATATTTTCAGTATATTTTAGGTTGTGACCTTTACATACATTGTAATATCTCATGACACTATTTATATCTGTTTATTGAATTGTGTTCTAAGCACGAATTTTGTTTAATGAGACATGGAATGTTTTATATTTGTCGGTAAACGAATTTTTATGTATATGTTAACAACCGTATTCCCGACATTCTTCTGCTTCATTCTTTTCACTACATGCGTGTCTACGCCTAATATAATGTGGCTGCTCATCAGTATAAAAATAGGGTACGTAGTGGATTACTTGGATGGCCCGTCTTCACTGGTTTTATGGGCACCAGCATAATTTCCATTCTCCGGAGATTTGCTGGTTTAGCTATTGTAGTTCCCTGGAGCCCCGAGGTCAGCCTAGCCCAAGTCGTCACCACCACAGGCGATCGCCGCCGTTGTGGATCGGAGCGAAATTTGCTGCCATGGGACTAGTTTGACACCAGGACGGTGGTGTGTCCTGGTATTGGTGCACGAATATGTTTATTTGTTTGTCGAAAGAGTTGGTATTCCTTTACCAAACGAGTTTTAAGGTTAATATGATTACATCGTCAACACTCATCATATTCGTGGTCGGTTGTCAGTTCGGTCCTCACTACCGTTTTGAAGCGAAATCCTCCATAATACTGACAACCTCTCATACAGGACCCGATATCGCGTATCACGTTGTGCGAAACCCAGCACATTCAGCATTGAACTCGATCTCTGGCAGCCATGATCCAGAAGGTCTTCGTTGTTAAGCGTGGGTTCGACTCTTGCGCTAGCATTTTTGGTCTTTTTTACAAATGTGGTTCATTGCTAACCGGGTAGATTCTTGAAATAATAGGGTAGCAGTGCGAAGTGTCGTTCTCAGGTCTATAACAAGCCCTCGTCAGTTTTTTAGAATAGGAAAGAGCTCGTCCGAGATAAGTCTAGCACCAATTTCCTCGGCCCAGGTGAAGTAGAAAGCTTGATAGGCCTGGTTCGCATTGAATCAGTTGAATCAGGACATTGCGTGAATTCATCAACATCTGTGCCAGTGAGCTAGCTAGCTGCCACAACAGTGAAATGAAGATTCGTAAAATCTTTGATGTGCTTAGTAAAAATTAGAGCGAAAGCTCAAAATGACTTCAATTAGATACGCGATTTCAAGAAAAGGAACTTACAGTGGGATAAGCTAGAAAGGTGAGAGGATGTCAAGTCGTTCAGAAGGTGGTGAGAATTTGATATAACGTAGAAGCAGTGTTATCGAAGAAGTGTTGTTTGTAAATGAGAACAAAATAAATTTACTGTCTACTGTAGGTAAGTCGTCTATTCGGCTTTTGCCGATATCAGTTAATATTTGATAATCACATAATACTATATAAGCATTTCAAAATAAAGTGAGTCTCATTTCTATTTACACAGTCCCCTAGGCTACAGGAGTTGTTATAGAGCATTTAAGGACTTTCCTTAGAGAATTCAGTCCTGTAATGGTATGACGTAAGTATACAGTTGTATACAGTTTTTCGAGCAGCATAAATAGGAACCTCTTAATGACCTAGTAATCTACTCAAGGCTGTGCGATGTTTATATTTTAGGGAGACATCAAGTACGAAAGGTTAGTACGAATAGATTGAAATTGGATGGTAACATGAACAAAAGAAGGTGTTGTTGCTTCCTCATTGGTTAAACGTTCACAATAAGGAGAACAACTTGGACTGGGCTAGTTGAACTAGGAGATCTGATAGTAATCAGTGGGAAATGTATCCTCTGAAATTCAAACCATCAAAGCCAATGGTTGACTAAACTTATGACTTTAATAGGATTAGTGTAATCTTTATTTTATAAGACATGATGCCGATTTCGTCTACATTTGAGTGATTCAGTCGATGAACAGACAGGCATTTTATTTTCCGCAAAAGGGACTGGTGCCAGTTAGCTGAGATCATATAGAATCGCTACCTTATATCTGTCGCGAGAACATCTGCCAGTGCAAAATTGCAGCCTAAACCTACACATATCGTTCTTTTGTTACTTTTTCACAACATTTCCTTCTCTTTGCATTGTATTATATCAGCAACTTTACGAAGCTTTGCTGATGAGCAACCGATTTCAGAATATTCGAATTTGAAGCGTGGAAACTGGGACAATGAAACGGAATTTCGCCTTTCCGTCGTGGGACTCACTGTTGGACTAGGAAGTATTTGGCGATTTCCGACGTTGGCTTATGACAATGGAGGAAGTGAGGAAACAGAGTTTCATTAATGTCACGCAGAACACCGTTTAGAAAGCGGCTAAAGCCGAAGAAATTTAATCCATTTTGCTTAGGTAGATTCTATAAAGGATAAAGGATAAATCCTTCGGTGTTGATCAATCCCTCAGAGACGCGCCATGCATTCGACTTCATTAAGCATCGTTGGAGGGAATTCAATGCATATCTGACCTTTGCAATAAATGACCTTAAAACCTGCATATCTAACCTCGCGGTGGCCTACCAATGTATTGGGTCGGCGCTGGTATCCTCGCAGACAAATCTGGTACCAATTTGCAGACCTCCGAAGGATGGAAGGCTTGGTGAGCCTTGAGCGCAGGGATCGACTCCATGTGTACTGCAGGGCACCTGCGACCACTGCACTACCCGCGCACCTAGATTCTACACTAATATTAAGACACTGACTTATTTTTACCGGAAATTCAAAAAGAAAGAGCAGCACCCAGTTTTCGCTTGTAAAATGTTGTGGTATGAAAACTTTTTTCGCGTGCATATAGTAACATCTATAAATACGTACCACCTGTTAACAAACACTTGAAGATCCACAGCTGCACTCCTGGCTACTCGTAGCCTTCTGGCTAGACGTGGCTTTTTAGCGTCCGTCTGCTCTTATCCACTTGTTATTTCTCAAGTTTTGCTTGAAAATGAGCTAGTAGGTTAGATTTTGGACATCTTTTAGGTGCGTTTCTGTTCCCTTATCTGGTATGTGTTGTGTTTGTCGGATTGCCGATGATGTATCTTGAGATGGTCGTTGGCCAGTACACAAATACAGGACCTTCCATGATCTTTAGACATTACATCCCGGCACTGCAAGGTCAGTAAATGAACTGCGAATAACTGCCAGCACATATGACATGTTAACATCGCATCATTCATTTATTCCACAAAGTTGTGGAATCATAAGGTAAGACTACGTTTACAGGAATCGGCTGGACAATGGCCATTACGTCGATGAGTATTTGCCTATACTATTGTGTCGTTGTTGGTTGGAGTGGGTTCTACTTTGTTCTCTACGCAATTGGCTACCATAAAAAGCTGATCAAATGTGATAATGATTGGAATGACTTCTGTGGGTGGTGGTTAAATTTGTTTCCCGCTATTGTTTATCGCTTTTTTTTAAAATACAGTAGTTTATCATCTCGGTATATAAGTTTAGCTCGGAATAGAACAATTGCCACTTATCATTACAGGATAAGGATAAAGGATAAAGCTTTCAGTGTTGATCAATCCCTGAAGGAGGCGCCCTACGTTCGACTTCATCAATCATCGTTGGAGCTGATTGAATGCATATCTGGCCTTTACATTGATTCGCGGCAGCCTACCGATGTATCGAGCAAGTACTTCCATCCTCTCAGACATATCTGGTATCAATTGGCCAAACCCGGAGGCATGGAATGCTTGGTGAGCCTGGAGCGCCGGGATGGATCCCATTCGTATTGCAGGGTGCTTGCGACTACTACACTACACGCGCCACTACTGCGGTACACACGCCGATCGTTGTAGACCAGAAAAAACCCACTTGAGTGAGAAAAAATCTCCTTCCGAACTTGAAAAGCCAGCGATTGTCTGAGTTGTTGGGATGGGGACGGTTCTTCATGTTCGCATAAAGCAAAGGAAGAGCTTACAGAACCTGGAAATCCCCAACGAGCAGAAATTGTTCTGTAACATGTTATTTGCAAATAAACGTTATTCAAGTACAAGTACTTAGTGAACTTCTGGAACTATTTGGAATTTCATTTTCTTTCGCTTGATAAACGCTATAAGTATGTGACAAATCCCAGGATAGATTTTCTTGTAACTTCGGCGCAAACACGAGGTTGCTATTGCAGCATTTATCCATTCACAATAGCTGACGTTTCGGGATCTTCGCCTGCTTCAAAGGCTGAAAAGTTCAATTTGACACGCAGTCTACTCAGCCACACACACTTTCATAACCCAAGTAGATAAAACATAACATAAACTTATTGTGCTTACATAAACACACAAACATAAATGTTCATAAATGAACGTTCATGCATTAAGTCTTAGCTGCTGAGGTTATGACAGTGTTTGGTTGAGTGGAATTTGTGGTAAGTTGATCGTTGCAGGCTCTGAAGAAGTCGAAACCGCCTAGATTTCGGCCATTGTGAATGAATAAATGCTTTAATAACAAGCTCGTCTTAGCTCATTAAGGAAACAGTGGACTATGCATTTACATTGCTTAAAATTTTCTGGCACATTATGCTTACCACAGCAAAGGAAATTCAGATTGCTTCAATGAGTACGAAATGGATAAATGTAGACTTCTAAATGCTTCGCTTCCCATTTTCTTCAACGGTACATGCATATCGGAAACGAATGAAGTGGTGAAAAGAATGATGTCCCCATTTAATCAGTACTTTGTGTGAGTTTGTAGTTGTGATTCATACAATAGGTGGAAGCCCTTACTTCTATTACTACTAAACGAAATTAAATAAAGAAGAACTGGAAAAAGACTCAAAGGAAAACTAAAATCAAAACTAACAGGAAGCAGAACTCATTCGATGGGCATCCTTTTCGATGGCAAGCCATTCTTGACCGTGCTAGCCTAAACACGTCAATTGTGGATATTGTGACATCCGTACGCATGGCATCCTTCTCACTAATCTAAGTGCTTTACTCTTGAGTTAATTCATTTCTAAGTAGAATAGACGATGTAGAGTTTTTGGAACTGCGGAGTTCAATTGCTATGAAAACTACGATTTTAAGCTAAAAGAAATCTGAGCAGGTGAGAAATGGAAATTCAGCAACTGTGACTGTGTAGCATAGCTTTAGTCAAGTCATTCACCTTGCTATGGGTTGCTCATCTCTTGAGTTTATACTAGAAAGCTGTAGATATTGCGGAATCAAGTAGATAAGCTCGTAAGAGCGTCACATGTCTTCAACTACCGCTGAAAAAGAGTGGGATGGCTGAATTTGCTTAGAGTACAAAGGTGAAACAAGAACCATTTACCTAATTTTCTCTTCAGCTTTTTGTGTGAACTTGATTATTTCAAATAGCAGTAATATTAGAATATTTAAGAAACGTTTGCTCAAAACGATCCACAGGTGTTGATGACATCGGAGCAATGAACTGGATCACTTTATCCTCAATAATTGCGTTGTACCTCATGAACTTCTTTGTATTGATGGACGGCTTTAAGTTTCTGGGAAAGATGGGATACGTAAGTAACACGATTATGATGCTTTGATTAAAGTGACGTTCTTAAATGTACAGTAATTTCATTTTTAGGTAACATCGATAGCTCCTTATATCATCGTCACAATTCTCTTGATTCGTGCAGTCACTCTTGAAGGTGCTAGTGATGGTGTTTCCCATTTTCTGGGCAAACCGGATTTTGACAAGATGTTTGACCCTGAGGTGAGAATGGCGCTGATGAATACCCTAGTATTCTAGCACAAATTTTTCTCCACGATACTCAGGTAGTGTGTGAAAAACTACCATATTTAGACTAATTACCTATAAAATAACTTCCAGACATGGATAACAGCATTAGTTCAAATATGCTACACCATGGAAGTGGGATACGGTGGTATTTTGACGTTGGCCTCTTACAATCATAAACACAATAACTGCTATAAGGTAAGTTGTTAGTATTTCATGAGGGTGGCTCATTCGAGAAGATGGCTCACTGAGGAAGACCTGGTTCGACACGAAGGCGAAGCTGCAACGTCGAGACGAACAACAATCATGGACCATCGACTCGGATCATCGGCTCTGAGGAAGACGAAGACGTCGAAACGTTAGCCGAAAATAAACATCATTATCAACCTCGCGCAAGCTTATCAAGAAAGAATACATATTGATTAGTCACACCGAGGTTTAGAGAAAGTCGGTTTCGAAATATTACTACGGTTTGTGCTAGCTGATAAAAACACCAACTTCTGCACGATGTGTGCAATGATGTATGCCCGGAAGAAATACAAGTTGTTACCACCGGACATTATCACTATACATAGACCATCAGCATCGTCTATAAAAGGGCATCACTGAGTAAGGATGCCTCATTCGAGAGGATGGCTCACTGAGGAAGACCTGGCTCGACACAAAGGCTAAGCTGCAATGTCGAGACGAACAACAATCATGGACCATCGACTCGGATCATCGGCTCTGAGGAAGACGAAGACGTCGAAACGTTAGCCGAAAATAAATATATTTATCAACCTCGTGCAAGCTTATCAAGAAAGAATACATAAGTTGTTAGTGTTTATTCGTCATGCAATAAATACAGATCTCAGATATACAAGAGCTAAATGTCCGGGATGCCATGAGAAGTATGAATATGTGGCTTTTCTTCTTTTGAATCATCCAGCTATCGTCTTTTTGCTCATAGAATGAATTGAACGAGTCATTTTTTACAAAGCAGGGCAGGAATTTAAAGCACTATAGCTTAGTGTATTGGCTTTGCTATACTGTTTCGGGGCGTTTCCGGCAATGAGGTATTTTGACTTCAACGTCGAAGGACTTCCAATTATCTATCCAACATGTTGTGAAAACTACTAGATTTGACAATAGAGCAGCTATCGCGCTTACATAGAATGGCTTTTTCTAACTTACCGATGCTCGCTTTTATTGTCGACGAGACCCCATTGATTGTTTTACACCAATGTTCCACTATATCGTTCACAGTACTTAGAGAAAAAGTTCAACAATCGCCTTCTAAGTGGCTCGTTCAATGAAGTTTAATGTCTATCTTTTACTTGGATAAAAATTCATTGAAAGAGTTTTTGGTTTTGGTTTGGTTTTTATGCCGGCCATTACTTAACCTCGATAGTAACAATCATTTCCTTCTTGGATTGTTAAACCAACACGAGCTTGCTAAGTAGACGAAGACGTCGAAACGTCATACGAATAAATCTTTTTGTCAAACCCATGTTTACTTTGCAACCCAAGAAGAGTTATTTTCTAAATTTTGTTGAAAAAGAATTTATGGGAGTCTCACATCTCAACAACTGCCGTGGTTCACCTTTACGTTTTGGAATAACTAACAAAATGCCAACTTCATCCCGAAAATGTGCCTGATTTTAATTACGCTAGTGCGAACACCACACACTGTCTGGTTTGCCTTATAGCCGTGAACCTCATTTGGCTACTTGGAAAAACCATCTTCATGAGTCGTATGAATAATTTTCAGTACAGTTACCATGGACTAATATCCTGCTCATTAAAGACTTTTTTCTGAACGCTCACGAAAGACTGTGGATATTTTATAGGTCATCGCTCGTAGATTTGCTCCAACCAGGGGTTCCTGATAGGATATCATAATGCTCAATCTAGATATCTCTGAGAGAGGATCAGGCTAAAGCATCAGATCGCATTTCTAGCCACAAAACATTCTATCACGGTAGAAGGAACACCCTTTTGAAAAGTCACATTTGACTGTAGTCTCCTCTTAACGGTTTAGCGCCTCGTCGTGGCTCGGAGGTGTTTCCGGGTGCCGGACTGCGATGTACAGCGGGAGACTCGTCTCCCTGGCAGGGTCTCCCAAGCTGAGAAGGAGTCCGGCGTTTCCATCAAGAAGCCTAGCTAAGAGTAAACCAATACCAGGATCCACCACCGTCTTGGTATCAAAGTCACATGGTGATAAATCTCCCTCTGATCTACAAGGGCTGCGACTGTCTGCCGTGGTGACGACCTGGAGCAGACTTTGGCCAGGTTGTTCTCGGGATTCCAGGAAACCACAATGGGTTAACCAGCAACTCTCTACAAATATGGTGATTATGCTGGGGCCCGCACAGCTAGTGATAGCGAGCCGTTCAAGTATCAAGTAGCAAGACTGTATTCCTCGTGTCCCTTCATAATGTCATTATTTATTTGTAGAAAATTAACAAAAAAAGTAGGGTGGTCTTTTGCGTTTTCAATCTGTTTGTAAAGATATTGCAAATTCTTACACATCCATTTTCCTGCGAATGTCATCCGACGTAAAACAAACAGCGGTTTCGTTTCAGAGCGCGTGGATTGTGGTAGTTGGTAATGTTTTCATGAGTCTCATGGCTGGAATAACTGTGTTTGCCACACTTGGATACTTGTCACAGCAACTGCACAAACCGATAAACGCCGTCGTGTCGAGTGGTTAGCTTTTTTCAACCTCATCAGATACCAAGAACCAGGTGGAAAGATTAGAACCGTTGGCTTGATCCATTCCTGAGGAATGCGCCACGAATCAAACAGCATAGAAGTGACTGAATGAATATTTCGCCGGCTCGATTGGCAAGGTGCCGGCAACCAAATGTGAATTTCAGAATACCTTTAATCACTGTGATACACTAAGCCAAGGTAACTGCAAACATGCCTCAGAATTTGACTCATCAGTTTTTTCATCTTGTTAATAAAAATGACTAGCTAAATTGCGCATGAAATTGCTATGAGCTATAATTCTATAGTTCTATACGAGCTATATTAATACGTTCAGAATAATGAGCAGATGCCTGAAACAAATTAGCTTTACCCCTTCAAATGACTATATTTTAGTTCATACTAGGCTTTACTAACGTACCCTTCTTTCCTAAAAAAGTGCAAGGTTTCTTAATCAGCATTTTCCTAGATTATTGAGTTAAAATTGGGCTACTGTGGAAATTCTACTCGCCTACTTTTCGGGCACCTTCGTCTTCTTTAGCGCCGGTATGATTCGAGTCGATCGCCTAAATCCGTTCGCCCGTTCGATGTTGGTCCTCGTGGTCGCGTCGAGTTGAACCTGAAGTGGAGCACTGCTCAAATGATGTTTATCCCCCTCCCTTCTCCCCCTCTGACGAGGCCCTTTTATATAAGGCGGTTGTTCATCTATTGCCGCCCATTTTTGTCTGTTTTCATGGTGGTAATGGATCCTGAAGCAGTCAGTGGTACATCAAATAACACGACGAAGTGATATTTTTCAGTTTTCATTTCGGCTCTCATTGAGCCTCGGCAAAAGCGGCCAATCCTTGTTCGATTATTAAACAACCCTTGAAAAGTGTAATAGCGCTTTCGTTCCTCACCGCAGACACATGCGGTCCGGAGTTTTGCAAATTTCTCAGCATCATTGTGGTCGTATCACACATAATACCTTGGCGTGAAAAATTGTAATAGGCAGTAAATAAAAAAGTTATACCTGGATACCTGGATGCTTGTGGGAGCTTGCTTCACCATAACCTCCATTTTTTCGGAAATTTGCTGGCTTAGCCATTGTGGTTTCCTGGAGTTCCGATGTCAGCCAAGCCAAAGTCTGCCCCAGGTCGTCACCACCCACAGGCAGTCGCAGCGCTTGTGCATCAGAGAGAGATTCGCCACCACGCGACTAATTTGGTAACAAGACGGTAGTGGAGCCTCGTATTGACTCGCTCTTAGTTGGGCATCCTGATGGAAATGCCGGACTAGGCTTGGGAGACCATACTGGGGGACGAATCGTCCCAGCGTACATAGCAGCCCGACTCCCAGCTACACCTCCCAGCCACGATGATGCGGTCAACTCTTGGGAAGTTAGTTAAGTATAACTCTAGATATTTGTTGTGAATATGGAAAAGAAATCACACGCGGTGTTGTGCTTTGCATTTTGAAAAAAAAAATGCGAAAGGCGACTGATCATAGTGGTTAAGGTCAAATCTGACATTCCACATGCACGGAAAGGTACTAAGGGTACTACTGGGTCACCATATTACATGTCATTCTGCTATGTGAAACAAAACCAGCGATGCTGCGATTTTGCAAAACTTGGGGCCTAACCCACATTCGAATCCGCGATTACCCTTCCAGGAGGCTCATATACTGCTCACTCCACCATCACTTGCTTTGCCTCTCTATCGGCTAATTTTTTACCCTAGTGGTCCCATCAGAAATCACTCGTCAACAGTGGATAGAAAGTTAAGCATTGTGACCTTTGTTACAGCTTCAGGTTAACTAGGTTCAATGCGTATTTGTACTTCCCAGGCAACCTTCCTCAATGGGTGATTTTGAAAGCACCGTTCGGGTAAGGAAAAACTGGCTTAAAAAATAGCAAAGTAAGAGCCTAGTGAGCGCAGTGCACGTAAGCCCCCGGAAAAGGTAATCGCGGCTTCGAAAGTGGATTGCGGTCCGAGTTTTGCAAATATCTCAGCATTATTGTAAATGAGAAATGTTTGAAACGTACTAGGATTTGGAATCATTGGGATGGGATCATATCGACGAAAATGTTTTTTGTACGAAAGGAAGGTAAACTACCGGATGATTGGGAAATTGCAACATATTTTAATGAATTCATATTCAGGGTTGCCGTTGGTCTTCGTTGCCTATCCAGAAGCGATGGGAAAAATGCCGTATCCAAGAATATGGGGCGTACTCTTCTTTTCAATGCTCTTCTGTCTTGGTCTAAGCTCATTAGCAGGTGAGAACCAATTTACTGAATATTTGAAACAATATCATACAACAAGGGGTAGGTGTACAAGAGTAGAGATGCCGATCATCACGAGCACGATGGTGGTTCGAACCCACCACGGGCCCACCAAGCATCTTTCCAGGGTTAGGAAATTGGTACCAGACTTGTCTGGGGAAAGGTCACCCTCTGCACTCCAATAGAGGACGCTTTAGCCCTACTACTTCAGGACTCCAGAGAAAAACAACTCTACCAGGATTCAATGACCGACGAAATGAAAATCCTTAAGCTACAGCTGAACGCACCAGCGAAAAGTTCGAATATCATAGTGGATAATGGATGCAAGGAAACGAATCGAATGCAAAAAGCGCCTGGATCTGGGCAGTAGATCTGAAGGCGTAAAATAAATATTAAGTATGATACAACTAAATTTAGGGTTATGTGAATGTTTCTTCACATGTGTCTATGATCAGTTTCCTCGCACTAGAAGATGCAAATGGTTTGTTGCAATGCTCAGTTCGATTGTTATGGTTCTTCTTTCTCTTCCTTTTGCCACAGAGGTATGACGCACAGCTAACTCGAAATGATACTGCATTCAAATCAAACATGCCATTTGACATCTCTAAGCACTTTCCAATCTTTAGAACTAGTTTCTTTAGAACAAATTGATATATTCTAAAAAAATCATCTTGACACTGACTTCCTTTTTTGATTTTTCAGAGTGGATTTTACTGGTTCACTATATACGACGAGTTTTGTGGAACAGCTGCAGCTTGCCTGATCATCACATTGGAGCTGATTCTTTTCAATTACGTATATGGTAATCATATCAATTAAATCATAGTTTTGCAACAAGAACAGAAGGAAAATTTTTTGGGGACTGGAAGAACTACGTCAATTGTTATCTTGATTTAAAAGGATTACACGAGATTGTTAGAAAACTCTACTGCGGTTGTTTCGCTGCTATTACCGTCTTTCTAGCCCGTAATGGCTCAAATCGAGTGTGTACAGCAGTTACTTCTTACTATTTGGATCTTTATAGCTGCATCGGTTCGAGTGGAGTGCAACACCACATAATAAACGAGCTGACTTCACCTAGACGCGTATTTTTATCTGGGGCCGTTCTTGCTTCCACTTTTAGCAGTAGCGCTGACATTCGGTTCGAATCATTGCGGCTGTGAAGGTGGTGACGACGTCGAAATGTTATCTACAGTAAAGTTTATTAATAACTTCATACAAACTTGTCAATACAGTAGGATAACATTTATCTAAGCCAAGAATTAATGAAAGTCGGCACTGGAAATATGTCAGTTGAAATTTTCTCTCCAGTAGTTTCTCGATTTTATAATGAAGGCTAGGTCTCGATTAGATACATAAACTTTCACAATAACAAGAAGTCATGGAAAATTTGTTGTTAATCTTATCGATGAGGTGTTGTAAATGCTACAGCATTTTATCAGGAGTATTCCATTCATAAGGAGCTCGTGTAACGTAGTGGTCGGAGGCGCTTTGCGATACAAATGGGATCGATCCCCGTTCCTCAAGCCCGTCAGGCCTTCCATCCATCCGCGGTTGGAAGATTGGTGCCAGTGTTGTCTGGAAGGATAGCAGCACTGTCCCTATGCATTGTTAAGCCACTGAGAGTCATTGTAAATGCCTGATGTGGATTCAGTCACTTCCAGTGATGCTTAATGAAGTCGAATGCATAGCGCATTCCTCGGAGATTGATCAACGCCAAGAGTTTTATCCTTTATCCCATTCATAATTAAGCCATGCACTTGTTTTTTGTACGAACTTTAAGATTGATTCAAAACATTACCAGAGTTCTTGGGATTGGCCTTCTTGTTTTCTTTGATTATATCCTAAGATTCATTACGACGTACTTTATGGCACTGTACTTATTGCATGCCTGTTTTGCGTTTAAGTGTTGCGATTTATTGCTCCCATATCAAGTATTCTTTCATGGAGGCAAGAAGTTGCCTTATCCTTCTTTTCCAGATTACTCAACTCCATGTTCCATACAAGAAGTAGAATGTTATAAACACATTACTACCACGAATATATTACTTACTTGGATACTTGGACGGTCCGTCTTCACGAGCTGTGCGGACCCCAGCACATATGCCGTTCGTTCCTTTCCATCGCAATCGTAGTCTATGGCAATGGTCTTGTTCGAGCATGGTAGCGCTTGCGAGTCTCATACCGTGATCTGTAAAACAACTGCTGCTGAGGGTACAGCTGATTAATTTTGTTTACGAACACGTCCGCCCAACGTCTAGTGGTCGTCCAAGGGGACGTTTGCATTCTCTTGGAGTCCACTCTACTGTTCTTTTCGTCCATCTGTCGTCTGTTCTTCTCATTATGTGACCGGCCCTTTTATGTTTCGCTGTCGATATATATTCCTCTGGATCTCAAAGATGTGGCAGATTTCGAAGGTTAGAGCTCCGCATTTCGGCTAGCTATTGAGAGTGCCGGTTATATTTCAGAAGACGTCGCTCAAGCGCTCTGTGAATAGTTCGAAGCATTCTCGACGTGGTTGAAGTATCAACCCACGTCTCTGCAACATAACAGAGCGCTGGTAGGGCCGTAGAATCAAAGAGAAGAGCGCGGATTTTCGGGTCCTTCACATGGTCGGTGCCTTCTTTGAGAGACCCGAATTGGACCCAAACTGCTCTCTTTCTTCTATCTAGTTCCTCCTTTATGTTATTTTCCATGTTCATTGATCGCCCAAGGTAAACGTGCGAGGTGGTCTTTGCAATGAAAGAGCCATCCAATTCATTTTTTTTGCCTTCGCACCATGGTTTTTTCATGAACTGGATCTTCTTTCGATTTATGCAAGGCCCG
This sequence comes from Angiostrongylus costaricensis, assembly GCA_900624975.1. Lineage (NCBI taxonomy): Eukaryota > Metazoa > Nematoda > Chromadorea > Rhabditida > Metastrongylidae > Angiostrongylus > Angiostrongylus costaricensis. The sequence goes on along the minus strand of UYYA01000717.1, from coordinate 19,830 downwards.
ATCTTTTTCCCCGCCTCGTTGAGCACGTTGATCATCGTCTCTGCTTTGCTCCTACTTCTTGAGAAGATGATCATCGGCGAGACAGAGGTTTGATAGGAATATTCCATCAATATGTATGCTTTTCTCATCCCAATCGAGTGTCTGCATTATCCACTGCGGTGCGACACTGAACAGCTTTGACGATATTGTGTCGTACTGCCGAACCCCTTTTCCTGCGGGTATTGTAAGAGGCCGGTGGAAAAGCTGTGTTTTCGTAGTGCAGTTCCGATACCAGTCGGACAGAGAGGACGAGTCCACTCTATGGTTGACGAGCACTGATAGGATTTCATTCGTTTCGACACTGTCAAACGCTTTTTCATAGTCGACAAAGGTTAGGACTAGATGCGAGTGGTATTCCCGACAAACTTCGATGACCCTGGACACGGTTTGGATGTGGTTCATGCAGCAAAATACTTTTCGAAATCCTGCTTGCTCGATTGGTTGCGCCTCATCCAATGTCCCTGATATGCGCGAAAGAATAATCACTTAACTTAACACAGAGTACACTAGAGTAGAGTACACTTAACAAGCATATGGGACGATAGTTGCGAAGATTCCTTCGGTCTCCTTTCTTGGGCAGGATGACCGTGCGCGACGTCCTCCACTGGTCTGGGATTTTGTCCTTTTCAAAGTAGCCTAATATGTGATTTCCGAGAAGTACGTGTAAATTGTGGCCCCCCGCTCTAAGGAAATCGGCAGTGATGTTAACGGGTCCTGGAGGTCCTGGAGGTGTGTCTCTTTTCATGGTTTCTATCGCAACTCGAACCTCCGACGGAAAAATTCCAGGTGGTTTTTTTTCCAGCGGGGATATTAGAGCCCGAGACGGGGATTGTGGAACGGAAAAGGTTGATGTGGAACGTTTCCGCTATTAATTCCACATCATGGCGGGAAGTTTTGACGATCCCATCTTCGTTCATCAGGGCTGACAACGGAACGTTATAATGGCACAAGTCCCGATGGCATTTTTTCAGACTGCTTCTTTTCTCTGTTTCTTCCGGTATTTTCCTTTGGTTGTACCGTTGTAGATCTTCCTGCAAAGCTCTTCTGCAGTTGCCATTTATTAGTAGGCATGTTAAACGTGTTGCAGTAGGATCAAGCTTCAGTTTCCTTCCTTTTTCGAGCAACTCCTTAGCAGTGATGGAGATGCGATCCGATCTTCTTTCTTGAGGAACTGAGGCGAATTCGGCACAGCTTTTTAGTCGTTCGACAAGCAGCTCGTAGTCTTCGGTCGGGTCTTCTTTAATCTGCCAATCACATTTGGACAGGACTTTGTTTAGAATGTTCTCCTCGTATACAACTAGACTTTTTCCTCGTGATCGATGAAGAGAGTTCATTTCCAGCTTGCGGCTGAATCGAATCTTCGCGCGAACAAGGCGGTGATCAGAACCAGTGAAGAATGACGAGACTACCGATGTGTCAAGTAGGCGCTATCTTCTGTTTGTCGGAATATGATCGATCTCTGCATGAGCCATGCCATTGGAAGACTCCCATGTCCAGCGGTGGCTTTCTTTCTTCTGGAAAAACGAGTTTTCATGGAAGAGACGTGCTGCTGACAGGAGTCCTGCGAAACGGTTCTCCTTTTTATTTCCTTCTCCTAATCCAAAATTTCCGATCCTGTATCCGCTATCGTTGGCCTTTCCTATTCTGGCGTTGAAGTCTCCAACAACAAATTTACGATATGCTTTATCATTGCGGATGGCTTCTTCCAACTGATAATAGAACGCATTTAATTCGTACTCATCAGCTGCGTCGGTCGGTGAGTAGCAGTTGATGATAGTGATCTTCTTATGATGCGACAGTTGAAGGCGGAGAACTGCTATGCGAGGGGAAAGGATCACGTATGAGTTGACAAGATGGACAATGGACGGGCGGACGAAAAAGCCTACGTCACTGACATTTCGGGACAGAACCTTTTCTCCACGGATCAGAAGGGTCCCGTTGTTTGGTTGGCGTATGTCGGTCTTCTTGGTTTTTGTTTCTTGTAATGCGATCACATGAAATTTAATGCGATCTGCGGCTACGACGAGGGCGTGAAGATCGGCGTCTGTGGAGAGTGTTCCGGCATTATACGTGCATAGTAAGAAACGATCGGTTCCAATGATGTGCTGCGTAACCCAAGATTTTCCGAGCTCTCACCGGCCGACGGCATATGCGGGTTACTGAGGCTGGCCTATTGCTGGTCGTGCAACTTAGTTCTCCCTGGAGTTCTGACTTAACTTTGCAAGGGCGTATCCAAGTCTTCACCACGATGTAAATCAGAGGAAGGTGTGTTTTCGGCGACAAATCCTTCGCTCGGTCTTCCTACTAGTTGATTCGGAGAGATGTTAAAACCGAAATCAGAAGTGAAAGTAGGAATGTAGAAGTAACCGACCGCTCAAGGACCACGAGTATATTAATGTAGGGTAATGTAAAATCTGTGCTCCTAATGACTTCATGTTTATAGAAAGAAGGAAGAGGAAGCTTCGACTTGACGAATATTTTTCTACCGGACCCTTATTAGTGGAAACTCGGTTTATTTAGAAATAACCCACCGATTCTGTGCTTCTCTGAATGCACTCTCTTGCCTATAACGTAATACGCATTGGTGTTTTTATGGTCGTCCCATGATAGCAACCTAGTGACTTCAGGATATCGAAACGTATACGACGACATGTCAGAAATGTTGGGTGAGGCAAGGAAGGATTGGGTGAAAATCTTCGGACCGCATTCAATAGTGTGGATGATCAGCTGGCGATTTGTAACACCCATCATAACGGCTGTAAGTAATTCCATCCTCCACTCAGTTCAGTAATGTCACATACATCACTTCTTCCCACTTTCTTAGTTTTTCCTTTTTAGGCCGTGTTCGTACTCACGTTCATTCGGGGACCACTAGTAGTAGAGATGGTTACAGAAGTGTATGAGTTTCCTGGATGGGCAGCGGTATTTTTTTCGAGCTATCTATTTAAGACAGGAAAAAGAAACCTAGTATTTGAACGTTCCTACGAGTCCGTTAAGGTTGTTAGGTTAATACAGCAACTGAATATTCTCACTGAAGTGACAACTAACATTTATTAGCTCCACACGCAGAGTTGGAAGTACAGCGATTAGAAATGCTTTGGGATACACCCATAATCACCAGCTGGGCCTACGCCACGATCAAGTAAACCACTATCCCGGTCCTCAAATTAATATTAGATTTGTTTGGAAAAACCTACAACCAGTCCACAGAAATTGACAAATGCCTGTGATCAAGACTTGTGAACGCTATAGCAAGACTACCCCAGAAATCCAGGAAAGGTCAATTCACCCAAAATTCATTGACACTTATCTACAATACAAAGTTCTCAGCTAGCACCCGAATCCACTGGAAAATCCGAAGACCTTCGTGGTTGATGGATGTGACAGAATGAATCGAATCTGAAATATTCTATGGTCCGCAAAATATATGGCGATAGACCTTACAAATAAATAAAATAGACTTCAATAATGGCTACCACACCTACATACTTTATTGTTTGAGAAATTCTAGTTTTTACGCTTCACTAATTTGTTTATTTCTATGTAAACTTTTTCAATAGGAAGCGCATAGCTCAGCAGTTGGAGGTGTCCTTTACCACATACGTGGTTCATCTCTTCGGTGTCGGAGAATTGGTACCTAATTTCCCTGGGTGTATAGCCGCACCGAAGTGATACATGAGAAGGTTACTGGCCTGGCAGGATGAAAATCACTGACGTAGCACATGGGCAAGCACTTGTGAATCACTGTATCGGTCATATATGCATTCCTTCAGCTCTAAGATACTTAATGAACTCGATTTCATGGCGTATCCCTCAGGGATTGATCAATGCACAACGCTTCATCCTTTCTCCTTTAGTTTTCCAATAACGTCAAAGTTTTTCAGACATACGGATGGATTTTGGGATTGGGACCTACCTCGTTTATTCTAATCATATTCATTCACAATTATTTCGAATTTCGTAAGAAAGGAAGGGTGAGCGAATGGTTTGTTGCGTTATACACAAAAACTTTGCACAGTTCTTATGAATGCATTTTTTCAGCTTCTTAAAGAACTTTTTACGATACAGCCAAGTTTACCATCATATAACCGTATAATGGGCATCGATGATAAAGCCAGTTACGATGAAGAGTCTAAATCAACCAGTACTGAACATGTTGACAAATCAGTGACCACTGAAAGAAACACAGAAAATCAACACCGACGAAGTCAACAAGTCGAAGAATTTCCACATAAAAGTGTTACTGTAACTTCTGAATCTTAAATCAATAAGTAGTATGAGAAAAACACCATATCCTCACTCATACGATTCTACACTTATGTTGTTCTCGTCTTCTGACAAGACATCATGGAATAAAGCCTATCACTTCAGCGTTTCAAAATTGATCTGCTAAGTATCCTTCAGCACATTGGATTTGTACACCTTTTCTTCCAAGTTTGCGACCGATTTGAGAGATAGAAATGCAACTGCTAAGACACGAATTTGTAGACCTAAGATATCGCATAGCAGATAACCATCCTACTTGCAGACAGTTTACTCATAATGAATCCAGTGAAAAGGCGGAATTTTCCACACAAATTGTTCATTTATACGGATACCTGAAATGTATTTCTTTCCTCTACCTAGTCCAGACTCCACGGATCTCCCTCACATGAGGGATCTCGAGCCGGTTAGTCGTGACGCTACGTGCCGCGTTCCCAAGTGGCGGATCGGGGTTAATCGCGGAGCAAAAGCGAGCTTTACTTCCCTGGGACGCAGGTGGATCCAGGGAATGGACTCCCTGTTTCTGCTCCGCCGATTTGGCACATACTATCCGTATTTGCTAGGCGTATTCATGCATGCGTGAGTGGGTGCGTTCTTGCCTATGCGGATTGTATTCTACGAGTCAGTTTGGACAAAAGCCTGCAATCAAGTGACTGGGAAGTATATGGGAGGCGGTTAGGAGTCGCCTCCAACAAACAAGTTCCATGTCCACTCTGGGAGAGCCTGGCAAACTACCCGTGAGGATACCCAGCCCATACGTTCAGAGCCCAGCAAGCTATACGTGGCTATCAAAAGTGCTAAACACAGTAAAAAAAAAACGGACCTCATTCCCCTGACGCCGAAAGAGCTCTCAATTTCGCAGCGTTGGGTAACACGAGTATGGAGAGGCTGCTAAAATCTCAGGGCCAACGGAAGCTGCCCAGATTGCGAAGAACTATGGTGACGATCTGCACCTACAATGCATGTACACTTGCATCTGAGTCTTCGATAGAAGAATTGCTTATGCAAGCAAGAAGTGTAAAGTACGACGTCATCAGCCTGGCCGAGACGAGAAGACGCCAGCCTTTCAACGCCGTCTATGACACCGGAGAAGAACTGTTCCTCGGAACATGCGACAGTAGAGGAGTCGGCGGTGTCGGAGTTTTCGTCAACACGAGTTTGTCCATGAACATCGATTCATTCGAGCAACTTACAACATGAATCGGATGTTTACGATTAAAAAGACGTGGTTTAATTTCGGCTTTGACAATTTACGTCGTTTACGCGCCGACATCAAACTATGACGAAGAAGAAGCCGAAGCGTTCTATATGGACTTGGAGAAGCTCTACAGAGAAGAGCACAGATTCTTCAAGGTCATCATTGGAGATTTCAACGCCAAGATTGGACCAAGAAGAACGTCTGAAGAACGTTACATTGGCACCCACGGATTAGAAAGGAACGAACAGGTCAAGCAGCTGGCTGAGTTTATTATGGCGACCAAGACAATCCTAGTAACTCGCAATTCCATGAAGCCCCACCCTCAGCGCTGGACGTGGGAGTCTCCCAATGGAGGGTACCATAACGAAATAGACTAGTAAATAGAAGGTTTTGCCTAACCGATGTCGCTGTTATCCCAAAATTCTACACGGGATCAGACCATAGTCTTCTTCGTTCAAGATTCTATTTCTCGCGGAAAGGAGAAAATGCCGCTAAATTTAAAAACCGAAGTCCCAGAACCACCGCAAACTGGGACTTATCCATTTCATTAGTCTGCTGTTGGGAAGATGTCGTTGTCGATAACATCGACGAAGAACACGATCCGCTCATTCAACATCTTCACGTTAGCGCTATGAAAGCTGAGAGTTCGAAAGTCACCAAGAGACGTTTGTCTCCAGAAATACTCGAACTGATACGCCAGCGTGGAATCGCACGAGCTGCAGACAACCGTGAATTAACGTTCGAACTTGCAAAACAATGCAGACAGGCGATAAAAGAAGGTCTTAAAGAGAGAGGAGCAGCAGTAATGCTCGAAGCTGCAAAGGCTGGGAAAGGCATTCGCAAAACCCACCGAAGCTTCGCAAATTACAAGAGCAAAATGATTGCACTCTGGCGCCCAGACGGAACAGTTACAGCGTCCAGAAATGCAGTGAAGAAAATCATTCACGAATACTACTCGGATCTCTTCGATAACCACGTCCACCTTCCGTCATATGAAATAAAGGAGGATGGATATGTTGTACCGCTGGTCCTCTCTTCCGAAATTCGACACGCCATTTCATCGATGAAACTCGAACAGCATCAGGTCCGGAGAGCTTAAGACCAGAACACCTGAAGAACCTTCCGCCAGTCGTCGTAAACACACTGGCTCAGCTGTTCACACGTCACCTGTCTGAATGCAAGGTCCCTACTCAGTGGAAGGACATCAAGACCGTGTTATTGTTCAAGAAGGGTGACCACCGCGATATCGACAACTATCTCCCAGTCTGCTTACTGTCTGTAGTCTACAAAATTTTCCCTTGAGTCATCCTAAACAGGACTGATAGAACACTAGACGAAGAACAGCCATGTGAACAAGCAGGGTTTCGAAACGGATTTAGTACGATGGACCACATCCACACGGTAACAAGGCTCAGTGAAGTATCGCGAGAGTACAAAACACCGCACTGTCTCACTTTCATCGATTTACAGTAGGCCTTTGGTCCAATTGAGATAGAAGCAGTCTTGGAAGCCCTTGATAGTCAAGGAGTCCCTACTCAGTACATAAAGATTCTTCGTGAGCTGTACAAAGATTTCACAACCAAGGTATCACCATTTTATAACGATATTAACATTGATGTCAAAAGAGGAGCTAGGCAAGGCGATACCATCTCGCCAAAATGATTTGCCTTCACCCTCCAGAACGTCATGCGAACATTGGAATAGGATAATATGGGAGTGAAAATCGATGATCGGTAGTTTCACCATCTTCGCTTTGCTGATAACATCGTCCTTTTAACACCAAACATTAACCAAGCGGAACGTATGCTTGCCGACTTTGATAAAGCCTGTGGAATGATTGGTCTTCGACTAAATCTCACAAAAACGATGTTCATGAAGAACGGATTGGTTTCGCACGCCCTATTCACGCACAACGGAACGAATATCCCCAAATGCTCCAGTTATATCTATTTTGGTCGGGAAATCAATATGATGACCGACCTAGCTCCAGAGCTGAGCAGAAAGAAAGGAGCGGATTGGGGAGCTTTCAAGAGCATCGAGGATGTAGTGAAGAGAACAAAGAACACCCGACTTCGTACCCACCTTTTCGACTCAACGGTACTTCCTGTCCTAACGTAGGCGTCAGAAACCTGGTCGCTGCGTAAGCAGGATGAACGGTCACTCAGCGTCATCGAACGCGCAGTCGAAAGGACGATGCTAGGAGTATCCCGTTCCACACAAGTAAGGGATGGGACCCGAAGCTCCCATCTACGTCAACGATCAAAAATCAAAGATGCCGTTCTGTACGCCAAACGATCGAAGATAAGGTGTGTCGGACACGTAATACGTATGAATGACAACCGAAGGACAAGAGCCGTTAGTGACTGGAACCCTCGGGATGTCAAATGCACTGCAGGAAGACCACCGACCCGATGGTCAAAATTCTTCGCGAAACGCCTAGTAGAAAGATATGATGCTCACCGAGTCCCTAGAGCGAGGAGAACCCACTGGGCTACTCTTGCACGCGACAGTGAAAAATAGAAGATTTACTGGCTCCCGGTTGAGTCACTCGACTATCAAAGGAACTACAGGTGATACCTAGTACAGATGAGGGCGCTTGTGGCGCAGTGGTCGGAGGCGCTCTGCAAAACACACATGGGATCGATTCCTGCGCCCGTGGCTCACCAAGCCCTCCATCCCTCCGGGTCGGCAAATTGGTATGAGACTTGTCAGGGAGGGTAGCGCTGGCTCAATACATCGGTAGGTCACCGCAAGTCATTGTATAGTTCAGATATGCATTCACCTCCAACGAGGCTTAGTGAAGTCTAATGCATGGCGCATCCTTCCGGGATTGACCAACGCTGACAGCTTTATACTTTCATCCTTTTACCTAGTGGAGATAAGTGAAGGGATGATCCTTTGATATAAAATCTGAACAAAACTATAATTACTATGAGAGACCGAGTATATTGCTCAGTGTTAATGGTCAATATGTAAATGGTGATGGTGAGTACAAATGTTAGAGATGCCCTTCAATATATAGATTGCTCGTGGTTCGATCCCACGCACAGAGCAAACCGGCTTGGTCGCTCCGTCAGTCAAGCCCTCTCCTCTAGGGTGAGCATTTTGCTATCAGGCTTGCCTGGAAAGATTACAAAAAACACTGATATAGCTTCTCTGCAGGCATCAGAAAATCACTATATAGGCCAAATATGAATTCAATCACCTCTACGATGGTTGATGAAGTCGAATGCATGGATCATGCCTTAGAGATATTTCAACATCCAATATTTTAACCTTTGTACACCACTATCAGGCCTACTTTCAGTATGAAAAAGTTGACGCTGTTTTCACGTACCATGTAAATTTTAAGGAAACATTGGTTATACCCAAAACCGACTTTCTGTTAACCTCGGTATTGATTGATAATTCGATATTTTTCTTCAATAAGCAGACACGAGGTTGTTATTATAGAAGATAAAAAAACAAAATAAATAAATAAATAAATAAATAAAATAACACCTCGTGTTTGCTGAACAGAAGTAGAAAGAATTGTTCAATCGATGCCGAGGTTAATAGAAAGTCGGACGTGGGTGTTATTATAGAATTTATTAGAATACAATACAATAGCTGACGTTTCAGCAGTTTCGCCTTCTTCAGAACCTGGAAAGGTCAAATTGAGGTGCGATCTACTCAACCAAACACTTTCATAACCCCAGCAGGTAAAACTTAACAAATAAATTTGCATTCGCATAAGAAACATCTTCACTCAAACACCTACCGTTTATTTGTTGTAAGTATTTGAGTTAGTTGATGGATAGCAGCCGCACAGAATAATACATAGGTGATAACTGTGTCTGTGTCAGGTCATTGGATTAGCCTGAGGTATGGCGCCAGGTCACGCGTGATGACAAGACACTCCTCCTTGCGGTTCATCTGTGAATTCTTGGAATTGATCCAAAACGCTTCAAGAGTTTTACGCGCTGATGTTTTTGATTCCTGCGTAAGGATAGTGACTCCTACCTCAAAATCTTCTCCGTTGTGTTCTTCCATCCTATGCGCGCCTAGTGGAGTATTTTGTTTTAATTTAGATTTACCGACTAGGTGTTCTTTTATGCGGACGAAGAGCGGTCTACGTGTTTCGCCAACGTATTCGTCCCCGCACGCTTTACAAGAGTTCAGATAGACTGTACCCGAACTCATGCAATCACCGTCTCTACCGTTAGGGTAAATTATGCAGTTTTTCGTTATACATAGACGGTCATATAGGCGGTTGCGAACTAGCTGGCGCCGTAGAGTGTCCGATGGTATTTCTATCACTCTTACGGAATTCTCTAGGCCGGCCCTCATTAAGCAACGTTTTGTGGCTGCACTTCGTTTGAAATAAAGGGCAAGAGGAACGGAGCCTTGTTCTCGCTAAAATTATCGCTCTGGGGCGTGGGTGTTCCGCCATGCCTATGCCGAGAAGTTACAGTTTCGTAACTATTGAAGTGGCTATTTGGCACGCCAATTTCGAGGATTCTTCCCTCTGATCTTTACCTGTACACACGCTGGCAGTAGTTCGAAACATATTTCTTATAAGCGCCCTTTTAGTGGATGAGGGATGAGAGGAGAGGTAATGAGCCACTATATTCTTACTGCTTCGCTTTCGATACCATTTTGTGTCGTAGTCGTTTTCGGATAGGTTGATTTGAACGTTTACAAATGGAAGCCAGTTTTCTTTCGGTTTCTCACGGGTGAATTTTATGTACTCTGACTGTTCATTCAATAACTTAAAGCATTTGTCCATCTCCTCTTGTGTGGAGCAGATGACAAAACAATTATCTATATACCTACAGTAGAGTAATGGCCTCAGATCGATTACTGGTGCTCCCACTTTAGACAAAAAGGCAACGGCAAGGATTGGTGCCAGTCGCTGTCCCATTGCCAACCCTCTAATTTGCGCGTAATATTTCCTGGACTATCTGAAGCAAATTTAATCGATTCTAGCAATTTAAACACACTTGTAGGAGGACCATAGGCTGCTGAATCGAAAAGCCATACATGTCAATTGCTCCTTTGTTGCTCAAGAAGCTCGCGGATGGCTTGCATTGCGGAGTCGTTTGACACGTTAGTGTAAAGGGCTGTGGCGTCGAACGACTCCATAACGTACGCACTTTTGGGACGTGTGTTGCGCAAACGGTCTAGGAACATCTGGGTGTTCGTGAGATGGGCTGGTACGTGCTCAAACAACTGGTTGAGGATTAGATTTACAAACCAAGCAATTCTATTCGTAGGCCCATCTACACAACTGCTGATAGGTCTAACTTTAAATGTGGAGGGGTCGGTAGACGCCAGATCATCAGCGGATATTAACTTATGGGTCTTGATAAGTGAGTATAAGACGGAACATGTCAGAACTTCGATCTTAAGTTGCGAAATGTCTATTGGTTTTAAACCTGCTGCGCTTGCCATTTTGACCCATTCGGTGTTCAGTTTTCAATTTTGACTTCTGAATTTCTTTTCAGTAGATGCGCCATAAAAAGATGAGTCTTCAAGATGTTTTTCCGTTATATCGACATCTAAGTGGCGAGGAATTACTACAAAGTTTCCACTCTTATCACTAACTGATAGCCTAATAGTCTTTGATTTTACTAGCTCTCGAACCTGTCGTATACCAGATTTTTGCGCAGGTGTAAGGTTCGAACTAAAAAGAACATTGGTTAGAGTTTGAAACTTGGATAGGACAAACACCATAACGGATGTTTACTTTTTAACGAGTTTTCTCGAGTAGCTTGCAGAAGTTAAACTGCTGCTAGAGACCCGTGACCTCGTTCATCGTCAAAATTCATTGGGAATCAGTTCCTTGGCCGTTGTTTCGATAACATACCGAGTTTCTTCTTAGGAAAAACAAGATGACGTCTGCTCATGACCAAGCATGGAATCCATCCTCTTCTTTGAGAACATTATTCTAGCCATATTAGCCTACTTGACTTCGACCAGATTAAAGTCATTGTAAACTAAGTGTTAGAGGAAGTATTGGGTGGCTTGTATTTAGCCAAGGAGTAATATTTTAAATGACACAACAACAGTGCTTATTTAACTTCCATTAACTTTAAAGATCGATAGAACTAGCTGAGAGACAGGCAAAATGAAGGACCCGGATGGTGTGGTGGTGAAGTGCGCTACTCCCTGGTAAGGGCAATAGCGCGTTCGTTCCTCACCGCATACACCTGCGGTCCGGAGTTTTGCAAATATCTCAGCATCATTGAAGTTATATTTCACAATGTATACCCTGTCGTTAAAAAGAGTAGGCAGTAAATAATAAGTTAAAATAGTGCTTATTTACTATTATTCTACTATTTACTTATTATTTACTATTAAATATTTATTTATTTGCTAGTGCTTATTTAATTAGTTGACTCGTATTCACGTGTCGTGCGTGTGCCAGCACTCTTTACATTCGTTCCACTGCCCTGCAGGGCTGTCGTATTCACAACCAACAGTTATGCAGTACCAATGCAAGCAGTAAGTATCTGCAGTAAAATGTACTTCTAAAATCCATAACGACAAAAGCCGCCATCACTTTTGAATGATTCCATGAAATGTAGATTACTTCAGAGACCATCCTATAATACAAGTGTGTTTTTAGTTTCTAATGAAATATATCTCACAACGGTTTACCGCTTCATCGTGGCTGGGAGGCATTTCTGGGTGTTGGGCTGCGATGTACAGAAGGGGATTCATCTCTCCGGCAGGGTCTCCTAGGCTGAGACGAATTCCAGCGTTTCCAACAGTAAGCCCAGCTAAGAGTAAACCAATACCAGGATCCACCACCGTCCTGTTATCAAACTAGTCGCATGGTGGTAAACCACACTCTGATCCAGAACGGCGGCGAATGCCTGTGTTGGTGACGACCCGAGGGAGAATTTGGTTAGGCTAACCTCGGGACTTCAGGTAAGCACAATGGCTGAACCTGCAAAACTCCGGGAAAAAAATGGAAATTATCCTGGCGCTCGCACAACCAGTGAAAGCGAGCCATCCAAATATCCAAGTAAGATGAAATATAAAAAAACATGAACTGAACTCATTCGAGACACCATGTATCCTTAATGAGTTTGACGATATTATTTATGACAAATTATGTGATCTGATATGAGTTTTTCAATATACGGTTAGTCTTATCATCACTATAGGGTGAGTGTAGCGCACTGGTCGGAGGCGCTCTGCGATCGATCCCAGTGCCCTAGGCCCAGGAAGCTTTCCATTCCTCCGGTGTCGGCAAATTGGTACCATACCTGTCTGGGAGGATAGCAGCACTAGCTCGATAATCGGTAGGCCACCGCGAGTCATTGTAAAGGCCAGATATGCATTCAATCAATCACCTCCAAACGATGCTGAGAGAAGTCGAATGCATGGCGCATCCCTCAGGGAGTGATCAACGCCGAGAGCTTTATCCTTTATTCTTTATCTCGACTAATAATTAACGATTTCCTCTTCTATACAGCTTGGAAAGAGTCATACTAACACGCAGCACACTTGGTCAACTATTTATATAGTTCAAATTAGAAAATACACATCCAAGTAAAAGTGCAACCACGGAAACGAAAGCATACTCCCATCTGTTTTCCCTTACAAGCTAACTACGGCGCGGTGGTCGTAACTACGGTTTTATGTTTTTAACTACCGTACCTTTTTCTAATGCAGAATCCTTCGTGAGCCGTTTCTTCGAGAGATGGTCGTGTATCCAGGAAATCGTAAGACTGTATGGATGGTTGTGCTGCTTTCATTAATTTGAGGGGAAATCATAAACTCCATTTTCGTTAGTTTTCTTAAAGAACACAATGTTTTGGATGTTTTCCTATCTTTCGTTGCAGTTTCTTAAGATCTTAAGGACACCTATTCTGATTCCGTTATGAACCACTCACTAACCGTATTTCTGGACGTTATGTCAGACGTCGATACCTGATTTCCTTGTGTTCTACTGTTATTCGCTAGGAAGAATGCTAGGGATGACTTTTAATGCTTCTCTACTGTATGAAATATGCCAACGAGTAGAAGACAGCGACTTTAAGGTTTGTCATTAAGATTTTTTGCTTTATTAAGTTAAGCAAGTTTTTATGATAGGATATTTAGGACTCCAGCGGTTTTCAGCTCTGTATTGACGCTATCAAATCAAGCGATATATTGGCGAAGAAGCTAGCAATCCAATTTACGTTCAGGTTCTTAGTCCTTTTTCCCCTTGGATTCATAGTTTTCCCTGAAATTCGATGTTTTCTCTTAGGTTTTTCGACCTGTTCCCTGACAAGAGAGCAGCAGCGCTCAACGCCTTGATGTCACAGCTTACCGTGCCGGATGTTGAGGTGTTTTTGATATTTCACAAATGCTTCCTATTTACTCCCCACTTCTTCATCGTGAAAACGACATATTGATAACACTAGATAACTTATGTACTGAAGAAAGCAACGTTTTCTTCGATAAAGAGAAGGATAAAACTCTGGGTGTTGATGAATCTCTGAGGAATGCGCCATGCATTCGACTTTATTAAGCATCATTTGAAGGTTACTGAATGCATATCTGGCCTTTACAATGACTCGCGGTGACTTACTGATGTATCGAGTCGTGATGCTATCCTCCCAGAGAAATCTGGTACCAATTTTCCGACCCCGGGGTGATGGAGGGCTTGGTGAGCCACGGGCGCAGGAATCGATCCCATGTGTGTTTTGCAGAGCGCCTCCGACCACTGCGTCACAACCGCCCTCACCCGACCCCGGGGTGATGGAAGGCTTGGTGGGGCAAGGGCGGGAGAATCGATTCCTTGTGTATTGCAGGGCGCCTCTGACCACTGCTCTGCACGCTCGTTTTCATTGGTAGGAATCCAGTAATCAAATGTTCTTCGGTGGTGATCCTGTGTTAAGACGATGTCCTTATAGGTACGAAAGTTAGTCATCAAGGGACTTCCTTCAACATGTCAACACAACAGTGATTATGTAGACCAGGTAACGGTTAGAACATTCAGGAGATGTGGGGGATTACAACTGTGAGCAAATAGTCCGTTACTTTTCTAGGTCGGCGACGTTCTTGCTCAGCTTCTGAACGTTCAGGACAGGCATGAGTTGCTACTAGTGAAGAAATCGCTTAGTGCTGTTCTCTTCAGACATCCTAAAGGTATTTTTTAGACATGTAATTTAAAGTGTGAGGAAATTTTCTTCAAAAATTTGCTTACACTATAGCCGCTCTTCTGGCGATGTACTGCGCTGTGGTAAACGCAGAAAGTGTTGACGAAAAAGTCACAATGCTCAAGTTTATGGACGAGAAGGTGGATCGCTTACTCAATGGAGAGCTTTCACCGCTTATGAGACAAAAAATAGCAGCAGTCTACAAAATGGTACGGTTTTTGTTTCTATTTTGAGTATTACATCAGCAAAAGCACAACTTTCTACCATGTCTTCTCACTTTCAAATTTATCCCAAAACAGTTCCCAAAATCGACTTTCTATTAACCTCGGCAGTGGATTATAAGTGTGTTGTTCTCGTTTTTAGCAATCGCGGGGTTGTTATTCAGTACACTACTTCCATGCTGAAGTAAAGGAGTTTTTCTTATTTGAAATTTGTATGAGAATGGATATTTTGGAATTTCAAAATTGGGATTTTGAAAGCTTTAGAAATGCTGGGTTATTCCGGCTCATATGCTTAGGTATGCTTTTATTCTGATCCTTTAACTAGAAACTAAGGTGTTCATGAAGTACGTTTTCTTCCGATTTATTTGAGTTTCCTATCACTTTCTCCATTTTCTTGACTTTTCTGAAGGTCTATGCTTCACTGTAATGGTGACGGTTTAGGAAGGGATATGTTTAGTTGGAACTTTTGACTAACATGTATACCCTTACATGGTAGTAGAATTTCATTGTCTAGGACTGGCATAGAATTGCTGATATTGATGATTGCTGGTAGCGCTTATAAAACACGGCTGACAGAAAGGCGGAGCGAATGACACGCATGTTGTGGTCGTGGACACGTTGGGCCCGGGAAGAGTAATAACCAGGTTTGATCCACGCCACAGTCATCTACCGTCCGGAGTTTTGCAAATATGTCACCGTCGTTGTAGTTGTATATCATAGAATAGTTATTCAAAGCGAGTAGTTATTCGGAATGGTTCATTCATAAACTACCTCTCATATTCTTTCTTCACTAATTCTGCATATGATTGGGATTTGTCGTCAACTGCACGAGTTTTTTCGCGCTGGTATCATGTCATCTTGTTTTTCCGAGATGCATCACGCAGTATTGGCAGTGCGAACTGAACTCTGTTGAAATTCGGTGACGTTTTCAGTACATTTTTGGAATCCTTTGTCAAGCAGACCGGAAATCATAGGTCAAGTTTAGGAAAAAATGGGAAAGTCCATTATGCAGGAACGTTAGTATAATAAATATGTTCGACCGTATTAGTCTACAGTTTTAAAGTAAAGTGTGCAGACGTTAACTGGTAGAACATCCACAGACTTTATCTAATGGTTTCTCTTTTTCATGAAATTTGAACTCGAAGTGAAGCGCGAGATCCTTTTCTTTCCTTTGAATTAACTCTCATATGATGTGCTGACAGTTTGCCAACTAAATCTTTAGCTTCATTTCATTGCATATATATATATATAATGCATATATATGTATACATATGTTTTGTGGTAGCTTTCTATAAGGGATTTGTTCATAGTAGCCGTTCTGATATCAATAAACGTAATGTCTTGCTATTATAGATGTTGATTTCGGCAACACCTAGTGAAGTTGAGGTTATACTACACTCCATTGAGAATTCGCTACAGATTGCCAAAGAGGACAAGCTGTCTGCGTATATAGCTTCCATGGATCATCTTGTCAATAAAGGAATTGAACTTGATGCGGTGAGTACATTTGTTTATGGACATCAGTGTTGTGTTCGTTTCGTGAGTCTCTGCAGACATCATCATTGTGGTTTTAGGAGGAGTGCGGGGATAATCGAGAAGCGTTCATCGCCAACATCAGTAATGTAGTTAAACTTGTGCTAATTCTCAATGTTTGTTGAACACTTTCGCAACTAACGTTCTTGGAAAATCATTTAATTTTGAACGTTTCCTCGTATAGTCTGCTACGCGGTCATACACTATGCCGAAGCCAATGGCGAATTACCTGTTCTCGAAACTGGGGAAATTGCCGCTAATGCATTATTCGGATAGGAGGGATATATTAAAGGTTCGTTAGACATTCGGTTATGTCTGAAAATCTTTCATATTTTATCTCATTCGCGATCATATAGGTTTCCAATAACTGCTGGGAATTCTTCGGTACCTAGAGTAGAGTATTTAAGGGCTTTAGCAACTTACAAAAGAGACTTTGCATACCACTTAAAGGATGCATAATTTTTCTCAAATTGTATTTTTTTTAAATCTTTAAGGTTGATTTTGACAAATACGAATACATAAAATCTTTAAATTTTTATCGCGAGGACGTAAATGCCCAACCCATTGTTGAACCAAAGCCAAAATCTTTGGACAAGCTTACCGAGCCAGTAAACTAATCACGTCGACAACATATTTGGGTGCACCGTTATGCACGTTGGACGTCAGCTTGCTTAATCGCTTTGTTGCTCGCGATGTGACCTTGGACGATAGGAGCGAGGAAGAACCTGTTCGGTTGCTGTTAATAGATCTAATTTCGCCATTGTTCGGCACGGTCTACTAATCGTAGATTAATAGCCATCGGTAATGTATTGGGTTATATATGAGTCATGTGGTCGATAATGCGTTATACAAGCAAGTTATTCCAATATTCGATCAATCGTACTTTCCCTTTTGTTCAGGTGTTAGCCACTGTTACGTACTTGGATAATTATGAGGAGCCTGACGACTACTCTTTTGTGATAAAATTGTTCGACTATTTGAGGGTAAGCGTTTGAAATTTTTTCTGTCGCTTGTAAGTTGGAATTTCCGTCTATGAGAGCGCTCCAAACAAGTGTTTTGATCTAGAGTTCTGTCAGCAATCAGCCTTGTAGTACTAAAGAATTACTTTTTCCCCATAGATATACTTATGCTGTAATAGAAACTGTAATGTAGAGGGTAGCAAATAAAAAGGTTAAGATTGTGAGTTCGACTTCAGCCCCAGCTTAACTAGGTTCGTTGCCGATTTGGGCTCTCTAGATCAGTCCCGTTGACGGGTGATTGCTGACGGCGCCGATCAATAGAACTAGCTGAGAAACAGGCGAAACGAAGGACCCGTATGGTGTGGTGGTGGACGCGTTACTCCCCGGAAAGGACAATAGCGCGTTCGTTCCCCACCGCAGACACCTGTGGTCCGGAGTTTTGGAAATATCTCAGCATCATCTTAGTTGTATTTCACATGATACCCTGCCGTTAAAAATTAAATCGGGCAGCAAATAAAAAGGTTAAGATTGTAATGTAGTGGTTTTGGTTGATTAGGTGTGAGTTCGATATTTTGTTATGTATTCTTTTTGTCTACGAAATTTCGTCAAAAACCTTGAAATCCTCCTTTTTTTGCGGTGTGGAAATTTGGTCTTCAATTTTTGAGGTCCTTGAATCAATGTCAATTAGAATTTTTAGCAATTCACGCCATTTTGTGATGATTTTGAGGCTTAACCCATCCACATTAGCCTTATATCTATCGTTTTGCCAAGTTTAGGGAATATTACCCGATTCCTCCGACGGGAACACGGAAATTGATGACCGCTGTATTGAGCAGGTAACCTCTTATTTGTTTAATCGCATTCAAGCTTGGTTATGTTTTTAATACCTATCCAGATATGTAATAGAGAATGGGATATACAATTTGGTGAGCTTGAATTGGTTTCGGTTGTCCTGTACAATATTCTTCAAAGAAAGCGTTCTATTGCAAAAGAACTCTTCTCTGTCTGCGATATTTGGAAACCAAGGTACTCATAGCTACTGTTTAGAATGCATCTAGTGCATCATATATGATTCATACTCCAGATTTCAATATCTTGTGAATGTCGTCCGTGTTTTCACGCGACGATTAAAGACGAGACTAGATGAGAAGGCAGAAAGAGGGGCTGATCCTGATATAACAAATTTGAAGAAGTTGAACGTGGCAAACAATGTAGGGTTAGTAAATAATGTGCTCATT
Source organism: Angiostrongylus costaricensis (assembly GCA_900624975.1). Classification (NCBI taxonomy): domain Eukaryota; kingdom Metazoa; phylum Nematoda; class Chromadorea; order Rhabditida; family Metastrongylidae; genus Angiostrongylus; species Angiostrongylus costaricensis. The sequence goes on along the minus strand of UYYA01000717.1, from coordinate 1,242 downwards.
GCATGCAACGGTAGGTTTGTTTAGGAATACCCTCACACTATATCCATTTATCCTTTTCACTAACGTGTGTATATCAGAAGATGAGTGATTGCTGATGGCACCGTTAGGTGAAAAACTGGCTGAGAGAAAGGCAAAGCATAGGCTTCAGTGGTGCAGTGAGTAACACGTGAACTCCCGGAAAAGGTAGTCGCGGATTCCAATTTGGACTATGGTCGAAGTTTCGCAAATATCTCCGCATCATTGTGGTTGTATTTCACATCACACCTTGCCGTGAGAAAATAATAATAAGCAATAAATAAAAAGTTAGCCATAATGATGTTGAGGTTTTTGAAAAACTCCGGATCGCAGGTGTCTGCGGTAGGGAACGAACGCGCCATTACACTTACCGGGAGCTAACGTGTTCATCACCACATCATGAGGGTCCTTCGTTTCGCCTGTCTCTCAGCTATTTTTCTATCTACCAATGCCATAAGTAAAAAGTTAATTATATCAAAAGCTTCAGATTGATTGCCAACTGCTTTCTTGTAAACATATGTGATCTTCATGCTATAATTTTGCCATCATGGATTCGTCAAAAGCGTTATGGTGAGTCTTAATAGTCAAAATAAGAAAGGCTTTTCTTGCAGTTTACAATTATTTCAGCACTTTCAACAAAAGTGAACTTCAATCGTAAGCGGCGAAGAGTGAAGTAAACTTTATTCTTCGTATTTCCTCACTATTACCTTTGCGATAGACCTTTTAATGGTAATAAACGTATCCGTCATTACTTTATATGTTTCTTAAACTTCTGGGATACCACATTACATTATACTCTGTAGTATTCCGCGATGTTTAAGCGTTCAAACCATTTCGTCGATATATATATTGACTTCAATGCTTGCGGAGTGGAGGCAAGTGGACGTTATGCATTGTCTTCGTATTTTTGTTGAGCAAACGCGAGGTGTTACTATTCTTTGTTCACGATTAAGCTGACGTTTCGGCGGATTTCGCCTTCTTCAGAGCCTGGAAAGGTCAAGTTGATAGCAATCCACTCGGTCAGACGCCTCCATAACCAAACAAAGAAACTCCAAACCAAGATTTCAATCAGTTTGAACACAGCTTTGCACACTCACCGCTTTCTATGAGGTTTCCACTAAGTATGTCACGTAGAGACCAACCGCACAGAAAAGCAATCCACTCGGTCAGACGCCTCAGCTTTGCACACTCACCGCTTTCTATGAGGTTTCCACTAAGTATGTCACG
>UYYA01000716.1:0-36252 GCA_900624975.1 Angiostrongylus costaricensis | reverse complement strand
CTATTTCTATCGATCTTTTTGCCACAGCAATCACCCGTCAGCGGGGTTGATCTGGGGAGCGCAAATCGGCATAGAATCCACTTAAGCTATGGCTGTAGTTGAAATCACAATGTTTTAACGTTTTGTTTTCTGCCTTCTATAATTATTGAAGGCAGAAAACAAAACGTTAAAACACAGTGTGAATAGACAATTGGATTAAATTAAAATAAATTGATTAAACACACGTTGATTATCTTACCACCTAGATTAAGTGACGGTCCGTTTCAAAACTATTGTTTTGCTATTCGCTACGTGGTAGCTAATGTTACGCCGACTGCTGCAGGGTGGATTATTCGTTGAAGAACAAATTATTATCAACAGATAACCATAGCGACAACAACCGCCCCTGTATAAAAGAATGCTGAGGGTGAGGTTGCCTCATTCGTGTGGCGTTCCACTGAAAAAGGTCTGTCTCGGTAGGGCTATGAAGACGCCACACTGAGAAGAGGAACAACTGTGGACCACCGACTCGGATCATCGGCAATGAGGAAGGTGAAAACGTCGAAACGTTGTTAGTCGAATAAAATTAAGTCATCAACCCTATGTAGGATGAACAAACTAAATACACGACGATACTTTCCAATTCAAAACTTGAGAATTAAAATCCTATTTATTAATGGTCCCAGTCGACAAAGGAGCATCGGATCGGCACATCTGTGAGGAATTACGACTTGTATTCTTACGATAATAGACATGCAATTGCAATTTGTCTTAGGCAACTAAACAAACTGCAACTAGTTTTTCAGATGTTTTTGAAAAATGATCATTGTCTTTAGTTTGCGATTTGTAATGAGAACATTGTTTCTTATCACTGAAATAGTTGCACATGTGATTGTTGATAGCACTGTTAAAGAGTAAAAAATTTGCTATGAAAAGGGCAGAGAAAGGGATTCGGATGGTGTGGTGGATAGCATGTGAATCCCTGGTTAGAGGTACCCGTGGGTTCGAAATCCAACTGAGGTCCTGAGTTTTGGTTATATCTCAGCATCCTCGTGGTTATTTATAAATCGTGGAGATTCTCCACAAAGATTGTTTCTACTGCATACTTCTCTAACGACGGTTGTTTCCAGTGAAGTCACATGAAAGAAAAACCGCTGCAGTTCGATTAAAGCCGCATTTCGTCTTGCGGTTGCTCACAATGGCCAATTGTAATCCATTACCAATTCAAACTCAAATTTGTAAATAAACACAATTTTTTTACTGCCTACTCTTTCTAACGGCAGGGTAGATATTGCAAAATATAACCTCTATGATACTGAGATATTTGCAAAACTCCGGAGCGCAGGTGTCTGTGGTGGGGAACGAACGCGCTATCGTCCTTTCCGGGGAATAACGCGTTCACCACTACACCATCTGGGTCCTTCTACGGCCTCAGCTTAGCTGGGTTCATTGTCGATTTGGGCTCCCCAGATCAATCCCGCTAACGGGTGATTGCTGATGGCAACAGATCGATAGAACTAGCTGAGAGCCAGGCGAAACGAAGGACCCGCATAGTGTGGTGGTGAACGAGTTACTCCGCCGATAGAACAATAGCGCGTTCGTTCCCCACCATAGACACACGGGGTCCAGAGTTTCGCAAATATCTCAGCAACGTTGTGGTTGTATTTCGCTTAGTACCCTGCCGCGAAATTATAGTAGACAGAAAATAAAAAGGTATTACATTATCTCAGCATCAAGTTCTGTAGATAAAGTTATGAATGGGCTCTAAAATCTCTCAAACTCCATCCCATCACTTTAGAGACTTCTGCTGTCGTCAGATAAAACTTCATAACATAACATAACAAACTCACGATAACAAAACTTCTATCTCATTTTGATTTGTGTTTGCTCTTCATTGTCTTAGAAAATATATTGTATAGATGTCGTTTTGTTCTCGTTGCACTATTATCGATTCTTATGTGCAGAGAGTTCTTAGGTCCTTGATTCCTAGAGCGTCCAGAAAGAGTAATCACTGGTTCGAACCAGTTAATGAAGAACCTATGGTGCGAAGGCGAACAAATCAAACTGTAAGGTTCTCCGATTACAGAGAGCAGCTCGTATGTGTGCCTTGAACGTTCAGTGAATATCTAAAAAATGCAAGCGTGCTCTCGGAAGAGCATCCAAACGATGTGCGGACGTGTTCGTGGCCGACGTCAACTACCTGCATTTGCAGACGAACAGATGAAAACATTTTAGGAATTCGGAACCGGCCGCGAACGTCACCACGTCCAAAACAGACCATCATCATGAACGATTGCTCGAGAAACGAATGGAGATTATGCTGGAGCTTGCATAACCAGTGAGGACGGTCATGGAAGTATGCAAGTAGGTAGAGTGTTTATATTAATAGGTGTTGTATTAAATTATGCTAGTTAAATATGTCAAAAAACACTTTTAGAAGTTTTTCAAAGAGAAAATCTACCGCTTCTCATATTGGGTAGAAAAACTGTACCTTTTCCAAATCGTTTTAGTACTTCTGTTGGCTGCATGAATTCTGGTGCGGTGCAGCTTATCTTTTGTAGAGCGTACGGGGACCAATACGTTGACGAAACGGGTAGACCACTCTGCATCGGTTTAAAACAACACCTAGTCAGATTTAAGGTCTTGAAGTAGAAGTTACCATCCTCGCACAGGAATTTGGAAGTACGGCGCGCAAAACTCCGGATAAATTCCAAGGATCCAAAAATCAACTGAAGAAAGCAGCCCTTTTGATTTCGCGTTTTAGCGCTATACCCTAAAGCTGATTTTTTTGTTTGAAGTCAGAGTCATTCCTCACCTGTTCCTGTAAAAACTTTGCATCAAGTTTTATGTGGTGAGGTTACGGAAGTGTTTGGCTGAGTGGATTGCAATATGAACTTGACCTTTCCAGTCTCTGAGGAGACGAAACCACCGAAACAACGGCTATTAGGAATGAGTAAGTACTGTAATAATAACTTTGTGTTTGCTCATTAAGAAAACTTAATTATTTGATCAATGCCGAGGTTTAACGAAAGGCGGTCCCGGGATTTGCTGAAGGGGTCTATTATACTCGCACAAGGTGAAACATCAGATATCTATAGTCGACAGCACTTTTATATGAAACTACGATCAATATTTCAAATTAAAACTCACAGTAAACCGTACACAGTACCATAGGAATTAACACTCGCAAATATGAATTTCGCCGTTGAAATAAAAATTTTGCGGCAAAGAATATTTCAAACATATGGAAAGATGGTGGTTAACATAATGGGCATTAGTGAGCAATTTGACAGAGTATGTAAAAACGAATGGTCACTTCAGTTCAACGAAATGGGGACAAGGGAGCAATGCGGCAAGAAATGAAGCGAGGGAAAACGACAGACATTATCTATGAATGAAATTATGAACAGAATTTATAGGGGAGAATTCGAAGTGATCAATTAGTTAATATTGGGAGCATACCGCTTTCAAATTTACAGTAATAGTAATGTTGCGTGTTTAAGTCTGTGTGGATAAAACACGATTAAAAAATTACCAAAGCATCCATTTAACCCTAAAATTTTTCTCCAGAGATTCTTCGGAAACCTGCTACGTTTGGTGAGTACTGCTCCATAATTCCCGTAGAAAGTTTGCGTTTCATCGTTTTTTCTTTTCAGCAGAAAAACTAGTGGACAATTGTCTTTGAACTAATTTAATAATATGTGTTCACTTATGCTTAGGGCTTGAAAGAAATGTAGGGAAGACAATAGCTACTAATACTTATCATTATGCCATTCAAATTATGCAGGTGGCAGTAGAGTAAGTGGATGAACACGACGCTGGCGTTAAGCGACGAGTTACACCTGCTGCCTCAGCTGATTAACTAACTAACAGACGACATTTACATGTGTACCGAAGCACTATAGCGAACGTGACTACTTGGCACCTTCCAGCGTGACGGGCGATACTGAAAATAAAACCGTAAAAAGAGCCTACATATTAAGAAATGTAAGTAAATCAAGCTTATAGCAATTGTAGTACGTCAGCCGTTCCATTAACACAAAAAAATAAGGAAGCTCTGACACAACAGTTATCAGAGACATGTTTTCATAATTGTAATGATCTGACTGGTGGTGACGACCTGGGACAGACTTTAGATGGGCTGATCTCGGGACTCCAGGGATCCACAATGGCTAAAAAAGCAAAACTCCGAAACAATAAAAATTATGCCGGGACACTGTACAACCCGTTAAGACGGGTCATCCAAGTAAGTATCCAAGTAGTGATCTGATTAGTACGATATGGAGATGTTAAATCTAAAGATGGTAGGATAGAGAACGATATGCTTAAACGCCCGTACCCAATATTCGTAATTCCTTGCAATTAAGAAGTAACTCAAGTAAGAAAATATTTAAAAGTTTGTAGAAAAACATTTAAATGCATAAAGCTATAGAACCATGATTAGCATATGAAGGACTATTCCCCCTGATTTTTTCTTAACAATCACGAATAACTTTTAGGAAGATAGGTAACTGAGTAGTTGGGAATTTGAGGGGTTTCTGGAATAGGCCTTGTTCCATCGCAGTAAGCATACAAGTGATATTTTTTAAGGGCGTCACTCCGATTTAAAATTTGTTTAAAACTGAAATTTTTGAAAAAGAAAGGAATTTTAATCATTACAACACCTTCGAAAACTATAGAAGACTCACAAAATAGGAGTTCACAAAAGGTGAAACACCGAAACAAAGAGCTGTTCTCGATATAGCTATTAAACAAGCAATCTAAAGTTATTAACTCATAAGCCAGTTACCTTTTCGATAACGAGATAATTCCTTGAGAACTGGAGTATGAGATCATGATAAACATTTAGATAAGATTCTTTTCTATTACACCAAAGAAATATAGAACCCCCGCAAAGTGTCATTTCGACTTGAAATGTGTAAATTTACATTTACAAGGTTGACAACTAAACTTGAATTATTGAAGCTTTTATCAAAACCACAACAGTCACGAACAGGTGGTGGGGAGGGGATGCTATGGATGCATGGTCATATTCTGTTGTGCTTACTCAATCATTTCGCTACCCGAGACAGAATCTTTGACAAAAAAGTGAGAACCAAGCTATTATTGGGAACAAGAGACAAATATTATTCATATAGTCCTGAGTGTGTTGAATAAAAACAAAAGCGACTAGCACTATAAATTTGACGAAATTACTCGGAAATAAACTAACCTTTATAAGTAGTTGACCGCTTGTGGTATGCGGATTGTAATATGCATATGCAAGCCATCCAATCAGGCAAAGTGACGAACCAAGTGTGAAGACAAGAGCTGCATAGCCTCCTCCATCAGTTTTCCCTATAAGTGATCAGCCCTATTAGTCCTATTAATGTTACACTTAAATTCCAATTGTAACTTAAAAACGAAGAAAAAGGGGACTGTATGTCAGTAAGAACGTGGACCAATAGCAAAGGTGAACAGTGATTTATCACAATTCTCTCCCGAATATACCATTAAAATTTCCTTAGTTGCAAACATCTTCGTTATAGTGACATCCATTTCCCTTCCTTTTCCGTTTAAACTGAATCCTTCTTAAACAAGAGTTGAGCTTACTCAAGGAAATGAAGCCATAATAAGTAACTAGGAATTGGCTGGTCGACTCTTTTGATAGGTATCATCTCATATGCGTGTTTCAGTAGTCAAGGTGAAAGATCTTTCTCTACGTTAACCAAAACAATACTCGCCCCCAATAACTCAACCGAACTGGGAAATTCTCACAATATCCTCAACTCTGGCGCAACTACTAACAACTTTCCAAAAGAAGAAAAGGAAAATAAAAATGTCAACTGAAAGCATTGCTTAAATTAAATTAATATATTGAATTTATCACGTCCTATAGGGGGAAAATTCGGTTGCTGAAATGCTTTCCTTCCCGAATACCAGTCTCGAACAGAAAAAAGACAAACAAGAAAGGACAAGAAAAAAAAACAGAAAACGACGATTTGTAAGCTCAAGAAAAGCAGAAATTCAGCGCGTAGATCAAGTGTATTCGCCACTTGTTAAAAAAAATATGTACACAGCACAACGGTACACTTTCAACCAGTGATGTTCACTATGAGTCAACACATGTTTGTTAAAAGTTTACAGGTCTGTTGAAAACGTACAACTAATTTAATTTACGCCATGTATGTATAAATGCTGGTTTCACCGAGACTCGCAACCCTTTGAAGTCGGGAAAGATTGGTACTAGTCAGGAATAGGACTTCAGGGAGACTCTACTCAATCAGCGGTTAACGACAATGATGACGCAAAGGAAATACTAAAGCAGCAGTCGAACACAAACTTAAAAGTTGGGAGACTTTTGTGCATAACGAATGCGATGAAACGAATGCAATACAAGAAGTGTTGAGATTCGCATAGTAGATGTGAACGACCGATGGTGCGAATAAAAAATAAAAGTATAGAAATCAATGTGAATCACCATGAATCTGTTAAACACCTAGCTGTAACTATTTGGAAAAGGTAAATAAAAACCAGGGCATGGAATAAAACGGTGGCATTTACCTTTAATTTTGTCGGATCGCCGCTCTTTTTCTAGGGGAATGACATCATCAGGAGAGGATGGGCGACCAGAGGACGGCGTTGAACTAAAAGCAGACTTCAAAATTGAATTCATGCATGGTGTTGCCAAACACATTGATTATAAAGAAGGAAAAGCATATTCACATTTCAAGCACGCGAAAAGATAATATTCCGAGTAGGTTCACATCTTCTTGCGAAATAGATCATAAAGAGATTATTAGAGTAAAGAAAAATTAATGAAACAACCCATTCACGGAACAAGCCATTGGAGTGCAAACAATAAGGTATGGGCCACCGTGAATATGAAAATGCACTATGAACACGCAATATGAAAAAAGGGTGGGAGAGGCGTTTTGCCCAGTGGTCGGAGACGCCCTGCAATACACAAGGGATCGATCCTCGCTCCCCTAGCCAAGCCCTGCATCCATCCGGGGCTGGAAAATTGGTACCAGACTTGTCTGTAAGGAAAGCAGCACTGGGTCGATACATCGGTAAGCCACCGGAGTCATAGTAAAGGTTACATATGCATTCAATCACCCCCAACGATGCTTAATAAAATCGAATCGATGACGCATCTCTCCGGGATATACGAACGCTGAGAGCTTCATCTTTTTAGTTTTTGAAGAAAAAGTAGGCTGCGATGTTGAAACAAAAACAACGAAGCAAATGAACCCAGTCTTATACCTGTCATCATCCACTTCCTCCTCATCAGCTGCCGCGCTACAATACATATTCTTCCCCTGGTTCTTACAATTGTTTTCAGCCCAGTGCTGACGACGGCGATGAATGCTATGAAATTGATAGAACCACAACACAATCATGACAAGTCAACCATCATTGTTACACACCCAGCCTGGTCAGTACAAAACGGTCCGCCGTGGGATTTTTTCGCATGACACCATGAACAAGTGAAATGTTTGAGAGTCGCATTGGAACATGCTTCGCAAGACTGGAACTGTATGCATGCTGGAAATATATGAAAACAAAATTTAAGGCAAAGATGACGAATAATACATATTTATTGATTTTTGTTCATACTTTATGTACACATAGTCATCGAAGTATCAGTGGCGTCCTCTTAAATTTTTTTTCCATTACTCGAAAACATCGGACAGTTCTTACCTGGCTGTGCCTCAAGGTAAACAACTGTGTCAGGCACAACTTTATCGAGTGGAATTTCAATTCGATGATACTCGTAAATCACTCGTTTAGGACTCACTGAAATAGTAGTAATCAAGATCGACCATATTTTTTGTGGCATCTTAAGTCCAACACACCATTGGAAGGACGAAAAAACCTCTTAAAATAAGAGAAGATGGTAAAACAACGCACTAGCACCGTGAGTCATGAGCATATGATGATAAAGATAAGCGTCACTGATTCCACATTTGACGGGATGCTGTTCATCACTGATATTTGAAACGTTCATCGGTACCTGCACAGTTCCAGAATTAAAAAAAGCAAATAAATGATCTATTAGTCAGTAATTTTGCAACACTACGACCCAAAACGTCACGTAGGCCTTTGACTCCCTTTCTGAATACCTTAGTATAGATAAAATTCCTCCCATATTGCACTTCGCCAATATGTTATGAACGCTGCCAAACGTGAAATTTTACAAAACTCTATCGAATCATCATCTCCGGGCAGGGCCCCCAAGCTGAGGAGTCCGGCGTTTTTATCAGGAAGCCTAGCTAAAAGTAAACCAATACCGGGATCCACCACCGTTCGGATATCAAAGTAGAACGGTGGGAAATCTCCTTTTGATCCATAAGGGTGGCAACTGCCTGTGGTGGCGACGACCTGAGGCAGATTTCGGTCGGGCTGACATCGAAACTCTAAGTAACCACAATGGCAAAATCAGCAAAACTCCCATAAATGGAGAATATGCCCTGGTCCACACAACCAGTGGCGATGTGCCATCCAAGTATGCAAGTATTTTACCAGAATATACCTCTTAGAAGGGCGCGTGTGGCGCAATGGTTTGAGGCGCCACTGCGACGCACACGTAGAAACGATCCCGGCGCACATTGCCCACCAAACTTCCATCCATCCGCGGTCGGCAAATTGGTACCAAACTTGTCTGGGAGGATAGCAGCACTGGCTCGAAAGATCGGTAGGCCACCACGAGTCATTGTAAAGGCTAGATATCATTCAATCACCTCTAACGAAACTTAATGAAGTCGAACGCATGGTACGTCCTTCAGAGATTGATCAACGCCGAGGGCTTTATCCTTCTATCCTTTATATCTTTTAGAAATCTCATTGGGGAATCGATATCCGGTTAGGCGCGAAAGCATATAAAACTAAGTGATAGGGCCACCATTCACGCCTTATGGAAGGTACATATACGTCTTTTACGTAAGTCTATGCTTACATCTATGAATGCTAGAGTGAGTGTTCTTCTGTACAGGCCGAGTATATTCCGTATATCGATTAAACGAGAAAGCTGCAGTGGGAAGTGTAAAGTGTAAGTGGCTTGCAACCATAAAAAATAAGCTCCAAATCAATTCAGGAAAACCTCCGCCTAGTTTCTTGTAGACATTTCTGGTCGGCAACATCAAAAATGAACGAGCGCATTCCAAATGAGCACAAAACAAAGAGAAAGTGTTTATAGAAACTCAGAAGATCAAGTAATTGTCCAGCAGTCATCAAGCAGTCATTAAATTGTCGGAGATGGGATATTTCCCTTTAAAACGGTTTATGACATCACAAAGAAATTGACCATTAGGTCAAGTGTTAACAAAGCAGTTGTAGAGTTGGTTACTTTTTGCACACGAGTATGGAATTGGACATCGATTCCTCTCAAAAAAAAAGACCTACTACCAAAAATTAGCATAATGAATAACATCATAAGGAGCCACGAACACTGTCTAACCGATACCGTCGTTCTTAGCTTTACGTAAGAGTTGACAATCGTCTTGTGCAAGATTTGCTTTTTCTAAAGTTTAAAATTAGAGGAAGATATCTCAAAACCATCGCAAACTGTATTTTCTTTTATTGGTTGACTGGCAATGGGGAAGTTCTCCTATTGAAAACCACCAACAAAGAATATGACCGGCTCAACGAACGTTTCCACGATGAAGTTACATAAGCAGAGAATTGCAAAGCCATAAAGACACGCCCCTCATTAGAAATTCCCCACCTGACAATGAAACATAAGCCTTCACAAACCACAGGCAATCATAGACTTGCATTCACACCTGCAAAGCTTTGCAGAACGACGGTGAAAAGAAGTCTTAAGGAGAAAAGAACAGTACCATCAGTAAAGATGTAGAATTTGGAAATGGCACTTTCAACAGCTGAGGGGAGTTTATCATACAGAAAACCGAGATGATCGCATTCAACAGCCAGATGAAGCCCATTGTTTCCAAAAATATAATATGGAAGATCGTTCAGCAGTTGCATCCACTCCTCTACTTATCAAGTTAGGGAGCTCGCCACGCTCTTGATATACAAAGATAATTTACAACCTATCCAGTAATGTCAAAACCAAAACGAATTCATCATTCCGTCTACATGGAAACATGAAATCCAAAAAGACGAGACCGTCTCTCCAACCTATCCAACAACGCTTTTAAAAACTTCATGATGGAAAAAAAACCGACTATATTTCATTTCAATTGATGACATCACTTTTAAACACCAATCAGTGGCCATGCGAAGAAAACACTGGTCGACTTTTACCTCTAAAAAGATGGGTCTTCAGTTGAACACAAAGGAAATTCGTCTTTAAAAAACATTCGTTCCTGACATCGCCGAAGTTCAAATGAGCGAGTACCTCCAAACTCCCAAGTTATAGGCATCCGAGTTGTAAACTGAACATAATAAAAAAATACCGGCAAAGTTCAGCACAAGGAAGCAAACAGATTAGGCAACTTATGCAAGCGTTAAGAGGTAGTGAAAACGAGAAAAATCAAACGGCTCCGTGTCCACTTTCGAACTTCACAATTCTTCCTACCTTAACATAAAGGATTGGAGGAATCAGCAAAAAGCAGATCTGGCCGGCAGCATTCGACAGCAGGCAAAAGAGAAAAAATCTAAGGTGTCGACTATGACAGCGATCAAAGAGATGCGCAGTTATTTACTGGGGAATATAATCGAAAAAAAAAACTTGGTAAAGTTGATATTTTCAACACAAGTTGAAAGAGATACAAGACTTTTAAAGTCGTAAAGTTTATAGTCGACTGGACCAATTTTGACATAAATAGGTTTGGCAAAATATATAAGAACCGTCTTAACGGAAAAAGTATAGGCATTTTAAAAATCATGAACATTGCAAATTTACCTCCTTGTAAACAAAAGCGATGGAACCGTTCTTGAAAAGCGATGCTTGGAAGGTAAATGCACCTGCTAGAAAGAGTTACCGGTTAAAAATGAAGAGTATCTCACTGAGAAATGTTAATTCAACTAAATAATAATTACATATAAATTTGCCCAAATTAGCACACCTTGGTGTTGTTCCCTTAACTGAACTTTTCTCCACTCCACCACAAATCTCTCACCGTCATCAGCGTAAAGTATACTGGAGCCCTAAAAGAATAGCATGACAAATGGCAATGTACGACTTCAAAAAGGTAAAATCACAAATGTTAATGGAACTCGCATCTAGCATGGTGTCAAAATTTGCCATAAGAGGAGCTATGTACTGCGTAGCAGCCAACCAATTGTGTGTTTGGTCGCCAATGTAGAGAAAACCTTTAAAACTGTTTAAGGTATTAGGATAAAAGGTGATGAGCATGAAGTGGCCGATGAAGATAAAGTAGTACCTCCTGTAGCTATAGTAAGATTTGTCATCATATGACCATAAAATGGAAACTTAAAGCTGAGCTTGGCACCCTTAAACAAGAATCAAATCACACGATAATCTTCAAAATGTCATAAATCAAAACTTACGACAGCCCTCCTATAAGTGCCAGTTAACAGAGGGTGACTTGCGTTCCCGGCTATTCCTGGTTTCTTGAGCATAGCATCAATATCCACCCAGTACGCGTTCATTTGTTCAACACGATTAGCATAAATTGTCATAATATAGTAATGATGATCTATCTGAAATTGTTCAGAGTAGAGTGCCGTGAATGTGTCATGTGCAGGCCAACACATCTCTGCGTTATAGATAAGTGCACTATAGTCCAACTATAAATTCTTAACAGTTCCAACGCCATTGTTCATGCTATTAAAGAAGTGATGAGGGAACCATGTATTTCACTTCAATTGCTGATATAAGACGCTCTTCACAAGCGTATTTACAAAATAATAATCCTATAATACCATAATGATGATGAGATATTTGGAAACCTCAGGACCACTGGTGTCTCCGATGACGATCAACCCTCCATCATGGTGTGATGGTGAATATGTTAGCCACCGGAAAGGATAATGGCGGAGGTTCGATGTCCACCGTAGATACCAGCGGTCCGGAGTTCTGCAAATATCTCAGCATCATTGTGGTTGTGTTTCGCATAATACCCTGCCGTGAAAAAACAACGGGCACTTGATGAAAAAGTCCTCTAGTATAAGTTGCTTCTGAAATCCAAAACAAGGCTAGAAAAAGAAAGAAAACACTCACGGTGTTATTCTCTTTCTCAACATCGACATCACCTGGAATATGTGTGTCCCACATATCAGGCTCCTCTTGTTCTACAGCTGCTTTCGCTTCAGGTAAACCATATGTACCACGACGAACACGACCCTTTGGTAGCAAGCGGAACATCGGCGACGCGTCTTCATATCGAAGAATCAGAGGCAGATTATTTTCTTCTGAACTTATGGAATTCTTTAACAAGATATCCACCATTATAAGCTGCCCTTTGTTCCAAATCTGTTTAAAAAGCGAAAAATCTTATGACCTATAAAACCAGCTTGCCGCTAAGTAAAAAAGAAAGAACAAGTGGCAACAAGTAAATGAACTAAATCCCGAAACAAGTTATTGAAAAGAAAACCCACCAGTTAAGGATTCGATGCGAATATCGTCATAGAAGATTAATAAAAATAATAACGAAATACAACGTGGCATCGAGAAATTGGTTACTGGTCGGTAAGTAGCTAGTAGTAATGAAGGAACACGAGTTAAACTGAGAAGTAAAGAAAGAATCTCTGGAATGATTAAATAAATCAAACCTCCAAAAACTTTCTGACAAGAAGTTCTACAGGAAACTGCAAGAAGAACAGGTATTATCGGTGGACTGACTTCACTCGCTCGGAGATCATAAAGAACACCGCATCATACCATATTTAGTGAAACCGGTTACATTCAAGTAGTAACATGGCATTAAAAAAATCTGCATCTACCGTAAAAGAAGCGAAAGGAATGTGGCCTAGAATAAGACGGATCAAATGGTCCACATGATGTTCATACCCACAACAAGATTATGCAAATGAGGGTATGACATATACAGGAAGAGCAAGTAAGGTACATTATGAAAAATTTCCAAAAACCCTACTACATAACAAATTTGATGACCTGAAAATAAGAAATGGTAGATGGTACATTAGTAAGGGGTCGTAAATCAAGCATAAAACACTGTCAATCGTGTGGTTTCTTAAAAATAACACGATCGACCTTAACTTGATCCTCAATCAATCGATACATATACGTTACCACACTGTCACATTGGACATCCAGCAGAGCGAACGAGGCGATTATGGGACTGAAAAGAGAAAATGCTTTAAAAAAAGCAATCATTCAACCATATTCAAAAGGGATGCGAACTATTAAGAATACGTGGTTTAGTAGAGAAGTTATCAGGTTTGAGGAAAACTCCATTCCATATGAAACATGAACTTGTTTCTTCTATACTGCAGCGTTTCATAGTATGCTCACACTATCGATCGAGTAAGCATAAAAGAAACGAAGAAGACCAGGCAAAACGACAGGAACCAAAAAAGGTTATGGTGAAAAGCTGGCTCGAAATGGACCTGTTATAAGAGAAAAAAGACTGGGCGTACGAAGTGAACCTCGCCTGCGTTAGAAACCATAGAAGACAAATCTATCAAGTAAAATACCAAGGAGATCCCTACCAGGAATGGCACGAAACCGTGCAACCGGGGGTTCATGAAACAAGAAGTAACTGTGAAATGAGAACGGCTTTTCCAATCAGCTAGTACCCATACGTTGAATTCTCTACTACAGCTACAACTGTCACCAACTCATTTTCGAATTTACAAGTAAGACAAGAGGTCTAACCATGGAATAAAATCAGATACGGGAAAAATTACTAAATAATAACACGGACACAACAGGATGAATGCTTTGGTGCATTACCGAGGATAACTAGACGCAATCACAGAATTCACCAACTGATGGCTACAATACACATACTGTACAAACTGAGAAAATGGATAAGTGGTCCGCGAAAATATACTGAATGTCATGAGTATTTTCTAAGAGATAGGAAGCTGCGAACCTTCGCAGAACGTATATATATATATATATATAGAGGCGCGTGAAGCGCAGAGGCCTAATGTGCCCTGCAATAAACAGGATCGATTCCCACGCCTCACCAAGCTCTCCATCCATCCAGAGTCGGCAAATTGGTATCAGACCTTTTTAGGAGGATAGCAGCACTGATTGGATACATCGGCAGACCATCGAAAGTCATTGTATAGGCCAGATATGCATTCAATCACTTCCAACAAAACTTAATGAAGTCGAATGCATGGCGCATCCATCAGGGACTGATCAACGCCGAGAGCTTTTATTTATACTATCATATATGTTGCCCCATTCACGCTCAACGGAACGAATATCTCCGATTGCTGCAGTTATGTCTATCTAAGTCGCGAAATCAACATGTTGAGCGACTTAGCTCCAGAGTTGAGCAGAATGAAACGAGCGGCTTGGGGAGCTTTCAAGAGCATTAAGGATGTAGTGAAGAGGACAAAGGACACCGAACGCCGTGCCCTTTTCGACTTGACGGTACTTCCTGCCCTAACGTATGCGTCAGAAACCTGGTCGATGAGTAAGCAGAATGGATAATCACTCAGTATTAATGAACGTTCAGTCGAAAGGACGATGCTGGGAGTATCCCGTCTCACATAAGTAAGGATAGGATCCGAAACTCCGACCTGCGTCAACGATCAGAAATCAAAGATGCCGTTTTGTACGACAAACAGTCGAAGATAAGGTGGACCGGATACGTAATGCGTATGAATGACAACCGATGGACAAGAGCCGTTAGTGACTGGATTCCTAGGAGTGTCAAACGTACCGCAGGAGGACCACCGATTCGATGGTCAGAGTTCTTCACAAAGAGCCTTAAAGAAAGATATGATGCTCGACGAGTTCCTAGAGCGAGCAGAACCCACTGGGCTACTCTTGCACGCGACAGGGAAAAATGGAAGATTTACTGGCGCCCGCTCGAGTCACTCGACGATCAACGGGACTACAGTATTACGGTACAGTACAGTATGATATTATGTCCATTCTTATAATTAAATCCACCAAAACCCAATGGTTTGTTGCTTCAGCATCGGTAATGAGGGTTTCTAGATGTCGAAATGTAATATACAATGTAAGTTGTCAACCGCAGGCTCTTCTAGGAAGGAGCACAAAATTTCTATTGAAAATTACTATGAAGCTGAAGTAGGAATATATTTGTGGTGGGAACAACTAGCGTACATGAATAAAGTACTCAAGTATTCACAATGGTATGGATCTTATCCCAATTCACAAGGCTAGGTACTGCTACCGGTAAAGATTTGAGAAAGTATTGATGGCAAGAGTAGAGTAGGAGATAACTATTTATCCAGCAAAGAACGACGTAATTAGAAAGAAAACGGTACTGGGACTCATACGATTTATACTGACAAGCCTTATTACTTACTTGGATAGTTGGACGGCCCAGTTATCACTAGTTGTGCAGGCCTCAGCATATTCTCCATTCGTCAGAGTTTTCCTAGCTTAGCCATTATGTTTCCCAGGAGTCCCGCGGTCGGCCTAGCAGTCAGGTCACCCCACAGGCAGTCGCCGCCCTTGTGGACCAGACAGAGATTTACCACCATGCGACTAGTTTGATACCAGGACGGTGGTGAATCCCGGTATTGGTTTGCTCTTAGCTGGGCTTCCTGGTAGAAGCGCCGCACTCCTTCTCAACTTGAAGGACCCTGCTAGGGGACGAATCTCCTTGCTGTACATCGTAGCTCGACACCCCAAGGCCACACCCAGGAACACCTCTCAGCCTCGATGAGGCGGTAAACCTTTAGAAAGAGATTTGAAATAATGGTTCAAAAATTCCCCTCATAATTCTGTAGTGATGCCATCCAGTTATAATCCATAGCAACATGTAGTATAAAACGGATTCTGCGAATTCTCAATAGTTCAACTACTGACGAAAGAGAATGTTCAGATAGGACAAAGTTCTTACATAGTTCACCGACCCATTTTTCATATGTAAAGTGCATTTATTCTATCAATAGATACCCTTTACATATAACTGAGAAAGCGCCAGTAGCACTGCCTGGATTGACGTAGAATCGTCCGTCTTTTTCCTTAACACTGCACTCATGAGAGTGTCCACTAACGAGTACATCCACGTCGAGTTGTCGTGCCATTTGCTCCAACATCTTTAAAGAAAAACATTTCCGAATATCATGTAAGAAACTTAAATAAGATCTAGATGATTTAGGTAATACACAAAGAAGACTATTAAACGATGAAATCAAGAACGTTACTCGCTTTGTATAATCATTACTTCACACCGAGGGTGTGTAGTTCAAAGACATACCGCCTCATCTCCCCAAGGAATAATCTGATGGCCATGTATAAGTCCAATACGAAACTGTCCTATGGTGACGACTTTTGTCTCCGGATATTTTAACGACTGCTCATCGAAATCCCCGCGAACAACATGCACATCGGATGCTAATGTCCTGGTAATGAATCTGACATCTACGAGATCTCATATAGGTAGTATTAACCAAAATGCTACCTTAGATAGTCGACACTTTCGCGATTGCACAGATTTCCGGTACAAAGAACATGCTGTATCTTATTTGGAACTAGAAGCTTTCGAAACTTAGCCGAAAGGTTGTGTTCACGATGAGGAATATGCAGATCGCCAATTAGCAGTACTAACTAAATCTCACCAAACAATTAGATCTAGTTGCATGCACTTGTACTGATCATAATTTAACCCTGGACTCACCATGTCGATGGACTTGAGAAATGACAGCCGCTTCGAACCACTTCTCCACCTTTTAGACCGAGAAAGGAAAAAACCTTAAACTAGAGAATACAAAAAACAAATCTGTCGCAATATAAAGAACAAAATTCAAGATTAAATGGTACAGATATGATTTAATTGAAAAAGATGACATCATCGTACTAAAATTCGAGAACTGTACAAAACAATTCATTTACGGAAGAAAAACGGAAAACTTCCAACCAACTTCCAACAGAAGAAACAATAACATATGGACACGTCAAAACACCGAAAGTACGTAAAAAACATCCTCTGTGAAAAAAAAGCTCAGAAAAGGAAATAAGGAGAGATATCTGCGAGATCTCCAGTAATCAGAGATCAGAAAGGTCAGACGACACACTAGTTCATGGCACATCAGAATTTACAGATAGTATGGATTCCAAATTTGAAAAAAAAAAGAGAAAAGAACGTATATTTAGTAAACCATCTTGAATCCGTTCCTTTCAAGACCCATTATGTGCAACCATTTGGTCATAGCATGTGGACACCTAAATTAAATTTCTGAGAAGCAGAACAGAAAACAAAAAAAATTGTCAAACCCTATAGTTTCACGGCAATGGACACTTGGGTTGGCAGCGAGCATTCTTACTGCTACAGTAGCTCTAATAATACATTCAAACTGGAGATTAATCTCTTTGAAGATAGACCCACGAGCCCAGTAAACCTAGAACAACGTCTAGAACACCACAGCTTATTAAACAAGAAAAACAGGAAGTAGAATGCTAAGTGAAGCAAGCTTCAAAACTGAAGTATCATGAAGCAAAGCAAAGCAGACCTTTCCATTTGCGTCGATTTCGTGTAAAAACCCATTTGAGAACAGATTTCTGTGGTCGGCGGATGACATACTAGACGGGTCCACCAATTCCAACACAGCGTTGTTGGGTAGGAGAGATCTGGAACAAAAGCAAAGCATAAATAGATGAGCTTCAAATATTGGACATTATAAAGTAGAAAAACCAAAAAGAATAGTCTGAAGTTCATTACTTTACGTTTATCAACATAAACGCAAAGAGCTATTCGTAATTCACTCCCAGCGGTTTGCCGCCTCATCGTGGCTGGATGGTGTTCTTGGGCGTCGGACTGCGATGAACAGCGGGGGGATTCATTACCCTGTCAGGGTTATCCAAGATGAAAAGGAGTCCCGCGACTCCATCAGGTAGCCTAGCTAAGACCACGGGTGGATTCATCCCACTAGCAGAGTCTCCCAAGCTGAGGAGTCCGTCGTTCCCCACCAAGAAGGCCAGCATAGAGTAAACCAATGCTAGGATCCACCACCGTTTTGGCATCCAACTAGTCGCGCGGTGGCAAATTTCCCTCTGATCGCCAATGGCGGTGGCTGCATGGGGTGCTGACGCCCTAAGGCAGGTTTTGGCCTGGTTGAGCTCGGCACTCTAGGGAACCACAATGGCTAGACCAAGTAAAAAAAAACCGAAAAAATGGAAATCATGCTGAAGCCCGCACGAACAGTGAGGATGGGCGGACCAAGTATCGATGGCCGAAACGTCAGCCATCGATCAATAACATCAAAAACAACGACAACGACAACGAAGATCTGTACCAACCTCGCGTCAGCTTAAGAAGATCAGTTTATAAGATCACGTAAATAAATATACAAGTGAAATATTCTTGTAAACGTAGTTCCATGACTGAGTGAGTCATCTGGTTCACGAAGCATAGGTGCACCAAGCTCATTACCCTCTTGAGGATATACAAAAATACTAAACTCCTATAAATTCAAGCTTTTTTTTTTTGAAATTTCCAAAATTCATTGGAGCTTTTCTCTTACATCAAACTAGTGGATCAAGAACGAAAAAAAAAGCACAGCAAAAAAACTCTGTTGATAACTCAGAGGAAATGTACTTGATAGAGACTATCATAGTGATCTCGACAATGATTACACTTGTGATACTGAACAGTACCCTCCCAATAGTGTCTAATAACGTGTTTAGAAAAACTATGTGCTGTGGAATTATAAAAAACCTAGAAAATACGAATAACCACGAAGTAGAAAAAAAGTCGCATTTCTCACCAAGGGTGCCCTCACAATTCTAAGGGTTCGTCCTCCTCCATATTAACAACGGTTGGTGCTGGGATCGACGTTCTCCACGATTCGAGAAGCGTTCTCAACATAGTCTCCGTACACTTCCGCACACTATCAGCTCGATCGACATTCTTTCTACCTCACTGTTTTTCTGAACACTGCGTTTTCATAGTCAACAAAACTTACTAACTAACTAATTAATAACTTAACCACTTGGATATTTACTTGATCGGCCCGTTACCACTGGTTGTGCACGCCTCAGCATATTCTCCATTTTTCAGAGTTTTGCTGACTTAGCCATTGTGGTTCCCTGGAATCTCTAGATCAGTCTAGCCAGTGTGCCTAATTCGTCACCACCACAGACTGTCGCCACTTTTGTGGAACACAGAGAAATTTGCCACCATACGACTAGTTTGATACCAGAACGGTGGTGGATCCTCGTTTTATTTTACTTATAGCTGGGTTTTCTGATGGAAACGCCGGACTCCTCAGCTTGGGAGACCCAGCCGGGGCTATGAATGCACAACGCAACCTGACACTCCCAGAAACACCTCCCAGCCACGATAAGGGTAAACGGTTGGGAGAACTAACTTAACTAACTAGTACTAGTTACTAAATACTAGCCTACCACTAACTTTAACTTAAAGTGCATCAAAAGCAAAATGATTAACGGTATAATTTTAAGTTATTGAGCACTGCCTACTCTTTTTCTACTGGTAGGATATATTGCGAAATATAACTTCAATGATGCTGAGACATTTGCAAAACTCCGGATCGCAGGTGTACGCGGTGGGGAACCAACGCGGTATTGTCTTTTCCGGGGAGTAACGCGTTCACCACACCATGCGGGTCCTTCGTTTCGCCTGTCTCTCAGCTAATTCTATCTATTCTTTATTTATATGATTTTATAAACTGATCTTCTTAAGCTGACGCGAGGTTGGTACAGGTCTTCGTTGTCGTTGTCGTTGTTGTTGATGTTGTTCGTCGATGGCTGACGTTTCGTCGACTTCGCCTTCCTCAGAGGGGCTGCCACATGTAACAACACGGCTCTGAGGAAGGCGAAGTCGACGAAACGTCAGCCATCGACGAACAACATCAACAACAACGACAACGACAACGAAGACCTGTACCAACCTCGCGTCAGCTTAAGATCAGTTTATAAGATCATATGAATAAATGTACCAACTATCTATGCCGAGGTTTATAGAAAGTCGGTCTTTCGAGTCTATCAATTCCATTTGTGCTCCCCAGATCAATCCCGCTGATGGGTGATTGCTGATGGCAAAAGATTGATAGAACTAGCTGAGAGACAGGCAAGACGAAGGCCCCGCACGGTGTGGTGGTGAACGCGTTACTCCCCGGAAAGGACAATAGCGCGTTCCTTCCCCACCGCGTACACCTGCGGTCAGGAGTTCTGCAAATATCTCAGCATCATTGAAATTAACGGTATAGTTCAAGACTAATGAAAATAATATACCTGGAACATGCTTTCTCTACCACCCAAATAGGCCGATAAGGCCAAGTCATCAGTGCACAACTCCCGGCCAATTTTTCTCTCGATGACTATTTGACATGCCATATAGCACTCAAAACATGTCTTACTTTTGCAGCACAACGGTAACTGAACGGAATTAGAAGCATTATTGAGAACGCGTAAGAATGCGGGACCGTACTGGTTTGAAGAGTTAGTAATATAACCATATTGGCGCTGAGATATTTGCAAAACTCCGGACCGGAGGTGTCTGAGGTGGGGAACGAACGCACTATTAGCCTTTCCGACGGCTTACGCGTTCACCACCACACCATGCGGATCCTTCGTCTCGCCTGTCTCTCAGCTTTGGAAAAAATTAAACAATGTATTACTCTAGTCAAAAAATTTGCCGTACTTACTATCGGTGATGGCAAAGCTCCATCTAAAATTAGATTCAGCACTTCTCTCGAAACATACATCGCTACATCCGGCTGAATGAAATTCAGAAAATGCCCTGATATCCCGGCTAATTCAGCGAGGGGAAAACAATAAAAACATGAACAAAGGAAGAAAACTGAAGAAAAAAAGTAAGAAAAGAACCTATCCACCTTAGCTCGAGGCGCTGACCGCTTCCCCAGGAACGATCTAAGCTGTATCTTCTTCAGAAGCATAACAATTCCTACATCCAACGGCATTTTTCGAATCAAATGACAAATGAAAAATAGGTGTTTCTGAAGCACAACAGACAAGCATTCAATAAAAACAAACAAATTTATGCATATATCGCAATCACACAAAGCAGGACAAAAAACCATTGCGAAACTAATCACAGCGACCACGAATGTTATTTTGTTTGAGATTTTGAATGCGAAGAAAGAGGAAGAGCAAAACCAGCAGGCCCTCCTCTTTGTTCCAGAATTCCACTAAGAGTCTTAGGGAATATAGAAATTGTCAAAAAACGCTCGCCCATGTCACCCATCAAGAAGTTGTAAGACTCTGTAAAACGTTTCTGAAACCTTCCAATAGAAAAACATCGACATTTCTTCAATATAAAAGTCGTAAAGAACACATACTACCCAGGTAATTCCTTCAAGACGGTCTAGGACTCAACGTTCTGAAAATGTAAAAGGAAAAGTCTAATGTTAATTATACCTGTGACTTACTTATTAGTGATTCCTGTTTTTCTCGATCATTACATGACTTTAATAACCTCCTCAGACGTAGCTCAACACCCATTTGACCAAGGAACTCACTATAAGAATGCGTTTGCTTACATGATATGCTCACAACAAAGAAAGAATCATCGGAGAACTCTTCTTATTAATTCAGCTGGCTATCGAAGTGCTCATATAGCACCTCCAAATACGGTCACGAGAAGACCTGCACAAGAATTAGAGCTATGTGAAACACAGAGACCATTTTACATGATAGAAAAGATACCGCTGAGTGTTCGGACCATATACCGCCGCTCTATCGGCGACTAGAGATTTCAGGTAACCGAAATTCACATCAGCTGTCAAGTCAATGGCACCAGGTTGGCTCAAAGGATGGACCTGCAGAGAAAATACCCATATTTTAAAACTTTTATTTCGTTGACTTATTACCTGTTCATGCTTTTTGTAGCCTCTAAAAGACAAGTCATTGCGGGAACCATCGTGGCCGTAATCAAAGATAATTCCGAAACCACCATTATATATAATTCTAGAAAGCTTGGACTTCATAATACGACTATATGAAACGACAATTGTAGAAGAGCACACACGATCCCCACCTCTCCGTAGTCTGGTTGATAAACGTGCCAGCTTCAGGACTGCATTCCCAATGGATTCGCTGACCATCGTGTCGGATATTGTCTGGTATTAGTCCACTAAACAATTGAATAATAACAACGTAGTCAAAATTTTCTGTCACTGCTTATTCCCCTTTCATGGCACGGTTTGCTATCAGCAACCACTCAACAGGATCGATCTGGGAAGCACAAATTGACACTGAATACTCAATTTATCTAAAGGAAGAGTTAGTTCACCACAGAAAAACCTACCGTGTGTGCAGGTTTTCGCCCTTCGATCTCATGAAGCACAATTCATTAGCTTTGTCAATATTAACATATATCTGGCAGAAAATTAGATTAGACGTAGCAAGTCATCTATATGTAACGACAGTTACAATGGTAGAAACAACAGAAATTGATATGGACATCGGGATGGATAGCTGCGAAAGAAAAATCAATTAGTAACCTCATTCCACGTCCCATTAGAATCTCGGCTGAACTGATGAACTGGCAACGAGTCAAGGAATTCGTTACTGACGAAGACGGAAAACTGTATGGGAATAGTTTCAGGGCTACTGTTTCCAAATGGATGGTGGTAAGGGAGAAAACGTTAAGGATTACTTGGTCTGGTATGTCGTCGATCGTTTTATACCAATATATAGGTACACCCGATTTTGACACACTCTTCTTCACGTATGAAGTGGAGTCTAAAAAAGGAGTTCCCTAAAGAATCTGTGAGATTTTACTAAGACTTAGTAGCGTACCATTACTTTTCTGCGATTCCGAAGAAGGTAAAGAGCCACAGGGACCACAAAGTAGCCGTTCCTGTTGTTCAATGAGGGCATCTGAACACTCCACCAAATGCACTGAGACATTCTTCTCCTTGAAAAAAGGAATTCGCAACAAAGCTATAAGGTACATAAAACATTTTTTGATGCGGAGAAACAACCAGACCTGAAAATTGACCAGTGCTCTAAGAATGTCTCTCATAAGTTGTCCAGTACCCGGTCCACATTCAACAAGTTGCCAAGGTCCTAAATCGTTTCATGTGGATATAAAACAGAAACTGCAATCACAACGATGCTGAGATGTTTGCAAAACTCAGGATTGCAGGTGCCTACGGAGAGGATTTAACCTCGTTATAACCCTTTCCAGGGGCTAACGCGTTCACCACCACACCATGCGAACCCTTCGTTTCGCCTGTCTCTCAAAAGAACTAAAATAACTAGAACAAACACGAATAATTTAGAGTCGAATGACACAGGATAAATGAAAACAGAATACCATGATAGCCCGTGTTTGCCAACTCGTAGTAGCACCAAACACCCACGAGTTCGCCAAAAAGTTGAGTAAGTTCTGGAGCAGTGACGAAGTCTCCTTCTTCTCCAAAAACCTAAGAAAGGAGAAATAGAATAACCTTAGACACTACGGAAAAAAATAAAGTCTTAAACTGAAAAGTTTTAAAGAATTAAGTCTTAGAGCTAAGTGAGTGAAATTTACCTTTCGTGATTCAGAAAAACCGCCATAATAGCCAATCGTAGGCGCACTAACTGCCGTTTTCATGTACTCGGCCACCGTTATTGGACCGGTTGCTCGAATTTTATCGATGATAAATCGTTTTAAAGCATAACTGGGATCCTGAAACATCAATGGATATCCAGATGAAAGCTAGACTCTTCGAAGTACTCACCTTCTTCCGATCCAAATCAGCTGTACCTAAACAGGCTGACAAGTGTCTTAAAAGCAGTCGAAACGGTGGATTACCTCCGAGTATCCGATGGATAGCAGGATACATGCGAGTTGCCGGATGTATTTGAAATAAAATCCGTTATCTCTCATGAGTTGTTGGTCTGAGATTACGACCACTACTCTCGTTTTTACGTCATTCTAGTTCGTGTCACGACATTCATTCTTTTTTTCCTTTTTTTTTTCTCTTTTTATCCACAGTAATGAACTAGTGTGCTGGAATGGTCTAGATGACTGAGAAATGTAGGGTTTTATTCTTCATCGATGATTGGAGACGAGCAATGTAACGAAAATCCTGTATTTCAGAAGTATATTTGAAAACAGTGGCAGATCGGACTTCTAGGACTTTACTATGATGTAGATGTGTAGGGAAACGGCGGTAACGGAGAAAGATGTTTGGTAGAGGTTTTACTTGCTAGAGTAGAGGGAATTTTAAGGAAATAATTGGTCCGAATTGAGTAGCCTTATGTCTTTTTATGTAGATTGAAATTTACTTAAGGATTACTACTTTTACCTTTACTTACCACTTTATTTCTCCTTCCTTCTTAAATTTTCTTTTCCTATGTATAAGTTCCCTCTGTGGAATTGGCTTGGACATCGAGAATGTCGTCTGTTTGAAGCAACAAACTACTGGTTTTCATATTGTGGCCTAAAGCTTTATACGAGTTGATTTCTTCTCATGTATGGCCGAAAGCGTCTACTTCTGTCGCCTTTCATGCAGAGAGATCTTAACTGAGAATAACCTTTAATAGTTGAGTTAGAAACCTTCACATCTTACGGATAGTTGGCAACATGATACTTATTTACTTGGATACTTGGAGAGCTCGTCCTCAATGGTTGTGCGGGCTCCGCATAATCTCCATTTTTTCGGAGTTTTGCTGGTTTAGCCATTGTGGTACCCTAAAGTCCCGAGGTTAGCCAGGCCAAAGTCTGCCCCAGGTCGTCGCCGCTCTTGTACAACAAGATGCACATTCTTTATTTTTTCTGAAGTGAATTTTTGTCCCCCTAAGAGGGCAAAGAAAACCATTTTTGTTCAAAAATCGTTTTCTTTGCCCTCTTCATTGTTGGGACTCTATTTCCAATAGCGAAGTTGTTGAGGGTATCTTCCAGCATAACACAACGATATCACTCACTAGATGTTTTATTGATTCGCTGTATTCTTGATGAGCGAACACAAGTTGTTCTTTTATTCTTTGTTTACGAAAATAAGATTATGGTTTCTCTGATCCATAAGGGCGACGACTGCCTGCGGTGGTGACGACCGGGTGGCAAACTTTGGCCTGGCTGACCTCGGGACTTCAAACCTCAAGGAACCACATTCGCTAAACCAGCAAACCTCCGAAACAATAGAAATTATGCTGGGGTCAGCACAACCAGTGAAGACGGGCCATCCAAGTACCAAAATACCAAATAGAAAGTCGATTTGGGGAATTTCTGTGGGATATTTTGTTGAAGTCTGCTGCTGGCGTGCTTACGTCGGGAACGTTGAAGATTTAAAATTAAAATTATACCTTGAAAGTAATTACGTACATAGTCTTAAAAGTAGGTACGCCGACAAAACAAACTATCCTACGTAGGACTGTTAAGCTCAACTCCACAAGAGCTTTACATAAGGGTAGTATAATTTGTCGGATCTTGACGCGTGTAGCGCAGTAGTTATAGTTGCACCACAGTACACACGGAGGCCGTTGGTTCAAATCCATTTTCTGGACTCACCAAGCTTTCTATCTCTCTGGGATCTGCAAATCGGTGCCAGTCTGGGAAAATAGCAGCAGTGAGTTGATATATCGGTGCCACACGCAAGCCACTATGTAAGCCATGCATTGAGTCACCTCGGATGTTCAGTGGAGTCGAGCATATGGCACCATCACTCGGAGATTCATAGCGTCTAACGCTTTACGATTCTGTTTCTTTTCAACCGGCTTACTAGTTTTTCATGTCGTTACCTGCATATAGATGCACTTCCCTCCAATGGGCGCGTGTGGTCCAGTGGTTGGAGGCGCTCTGCAACACACACGTAGAATCGGCCCCAGCACGCATAACTCAGCAAACCTTTCATCTCCCGGGGTTGGCATATTGGTAGCAGATTTGTCTGGGAGGATAGCGGCACTGGTTGGACACATGGATAGGCCTCCGCGAGTCATTGTAAAGGCCAGATATGCATTCAGTCACATCCAAACAATGCTTAAGGAAGTTGAATGCATGGCGCATCCGTCAGGGATTGATCAAAACCAAGAGTTTTATCCTTTATTCTTATATATATATATATATTTCTTTCTTTGCTGTAAGTACTACATTTTAAAGCTTAGGATTCGTCGTCTGTTATCCTCTTTTATTACAGTTTTTCCGAATCCTTCAGATTGAAATGAAGCTTTTACCCTTTTTTCTAGTCTTCAAAAGTCATAATACTTGAATACGTCTTTTGTACAAGTGAAAAGTGACGATAGTTTCGTAGTGGATGTCTGAAACCTTTCCCAGTGGTATTAAAGGACTTATTGCCATCGAAAACCTGAAGACATTGAAGAAATACTACGGCAAACTGTTCAGCAGGAGGGAACTTGAGAGTATATAATGGAAGTATTTCTGATTGTCCAAGATTGTTCAGAGAAGTTATAAAGCTGAGTACATAGATTCCACGAATATCACATTAGTTCATGTCAGAAGGGTACTGAATTTAGAAATTTGCGCTTGAAACTAAAATGGATCGATTAAACTAGTAAACGACAAAAATGGGGAAATTCTGAGCATCACAATGTTTCTAAAAACTTATTGAACAATATATCAGTTTTTGTGATATAAACGTGGTTATAGGACGCGTGTAGTGCAGTGGTTGGAGGCGCCACTGCGACACAAACGTCGAATCGATCCCTGCGCCCACGGCCCACCAAGCCTTCCATTCCTCCGGGGTCGGCAAATTAGCGCTAGACTTGTCTGGGAGGATAACAGCACTGGCTCGATACATCGGTAGGCCACTACGAGTCATCGTAAAGGCCAGATATGGATTCAGTCACTTCCAACGATACTTAGTGAAGTCGAATGCATGGTGCATCACTCCGGGGTTGATCAACGCCGAAAGCTTTATCCTTTTTATCCTTTAAATGTGGTTATCGATTTCTTTATCTTTACGCTTCTGAATTTACTGAAATACAATTTGGTTTTGAAATCTGAACTAATGTGGATTGAATGAGTTGTCGTCTTTCTCTATAGGTTCTAATCGCTTTCCGAGGATAGTAACGTAAAGTTTTCTTATATTCTTATTGAATTTATTGAATTTAGGATGTCACAGATATTTGTACAGAAGTACATTTTTGGGTATCTAAATATGTATTCGGACTTACTGGGAATGAATACCTAGAGCTCTACAGAAGAACCAGTGATTCACATTCTGGGTTATCCCAGATAGCACCGTGAGAGGTAACTAGTCGGCTGCAATCCATGGAGTAAAAGGCGTATGTGTACATTTCAAATATTTAATACTTGATACTTGAGCGGCTCGTCCTCACTGCTTGTGCGAGCTCCAGCATAATTACCATTTTTCGGAGATTTGCTAGTTAAGCCATAGTGGTTCCCTGGAATCCCGAGGACAGCCTGGCCACAGTCTGTCCCAGGTCTTCACCACCATAGGCAACCGCAGCCCTTGTGGATCAAAGGGAGATTTGCCACCATGCGACTTCGATAGGTATTGGATCCTTGTATTGGTTTATTCTTAGCTAGGTTTCCTGATGGAAACGCCGGACTCTTCAGCTTGGGAGACACTGCCGGAGTACGAATCCTCCTGCTGTACTTCACAGTCCGACACCCAGGAACGCCTTGTAGCCACGATGAGGCGGTAAACCATTGAAAGGGTTCACTTCAAATAGCAGATTTAAACGGACAATTTTGGAAACAAGGCAGTAAACCTCTTATAAAAGTGTGACTTGGAAGTTCTTAGTATGATCCAATACTTCAGTGCAGGTCTTTGAGCTGTTTGAATAAGTCTAGCAAATGCATAGGTGGCAAAACTGGACACTCTTTGGCTTCCACATTGGACGACATTCCTAAGTACTGGCACAAATCTTGCTTTGAAATTTTCTAGTGAGTTTGTATCTCTGGTAGATTGCTGGTCCTTGGTGTATTTTTAAGACCCCAGTGATGTCTCATGTATCGTGTAAAGGGCAAAGCTTATTTGTAGATTGAAAAATCATACCATTCATATTTCTCATGAAGCTTCTTAAAAAGGTTGGTACGGAGAGCTTTTGAGCAACAACTGAACTTTGTAAGGTCTTTCGTGCTTGATTTCTAGTCACCTGAACATATATTTTGATGATAAAGGTAAAATTGCCGTTTAGGAAAGAGAAAGAAGCTGGTGAGGAAGAAGACGAAGAAATGCACTTCATCAGATCTGATTTAATTTATGCTTACTTTAAGATTATTCTACTATGGACTTTTCCTTAAATAATATTTATTCAAATCCTCAACTGTACAGATGTACTTATTTTCCATAGGTTCAATTTGGTCTCCTTGTCGAATACAGTGGCTTTATGGTGGTCCGCAGTACGGTGGTGCGCCAAGTAACACGCAGAGGACCTCAACTTGAGCCGAAATCGGCCTCACAAGCACCCATACTCAAAGAGGAATAGGGTCATAATGCTTTTTTGTTTGTTTGTTTGTTTGTTTGTTTGTTTGTTTGTTTTTTGTTTGTGTTTTTGTTTGAATTTGACAAGTGATGGTTTTGTGGTTTTACTCCCAAATCTCTAGCTATTTCCGCAATTACTTTTCTATTCCGATTAGTTTGGTTTTCATCACTGGAATCAAATAATAGCATTGTGATGGTTTGGGTTCCCCTTCAGAAACAATTCTTAGTCTATTCAGGAGAATCGGGCAAACTATTCTTAAGGACAACTAACACTTCAGCAGAACTCGATGAGCTGCCGTTATTGCCATCTTGGCAAAATGAAATTAAATCACCCATGTACAGAAGAAATAAAGATCTTCGTGTAATTTGAATGAGTTGAAGTCATTGAATAACCTTGTTTCGTAATGATGTTAAGTGAAATGCTATGGCACCAGCTTAAATCGAGTAAATGGCCCTGCTTTAAATAAATCAAGAAAGTAAAAAAAACCTTTGTATGGAAAATGCTTCCTTTTCAGCTCTCTGTTGCTGTTATAAAAAGGGAAGAAAGTGCTTGGTTTCCATATATCCCTTAGGGATGCAGAATCCAATTAAGATGGAGGAGTCCATGTTTTCCTGGAACAGTGACTTGAGATGGCCGGCTGATTTGTCAAGTCAAAGTTTTTTTATTCCTCATAACTCTGGCACTAATTTGCCGAGTCTGGAGGGATGGAAGGCATGCTTTGGGGATAGAACCAATGACCATGCCTTTATTAAACTATATTCCTAAACGAAGCGCTACATACAGCCTTTTGTATTGTTATTAATTTCAATAAGTGCTCTAAGCGAATTAAGATCAAAGTAGAGTCATCGTGGTTTTTTCCATCCTTGGATTCACTTCATATTTCGTTAGAGTTCTACGCGTTTGTGTTCTCGATTGTAAACTTTCTTGTCATTTTGAAAAAAAGACTGTTTTTAGGTCTACTTTCACTATGGATAAGCAGAAGCCTAAGTTTTACTTAGCGCCAATGGTACGGTATTCGAAGTAGGTGAAGTTCTTGTGGGATATTTATCGAAATTCTTATTTTCGTATAGTCGTGATAAAAAAGTAAAACGAAA
This sequence comes from Angiostrongylus costaricensis, assembly GCA_900624975.1. Classification (NCBI taxonomy): domain Eukaryota; kingdom Metazoa; phylum Nematoda; class Chromadorea; order Rhabditida; family Metastrongylidae; genus Angiostrongylus; species Angiostrongylus costaricensis. The sequence goes on along the minus strand of UYYA01000716.1, from coordinate 6,771 downwards.
AGAAAAAAATTGTGGGTTCAACGAAGAAGGTCGAAGAAAAGAAAGATATGGAAACACTGAATGCAAAAGTCTGGAACTAATGAGATTTCGCATCAATCCATGTTTATTAACAAGCGAGCTGAGTAATGGCATCACCACAAAACGACCTATGCCTTTTGTTCCGGTGTGTTAACTGGGTTCTTTGCCGGTTTGAACTCCCTAAATCAATCCGTTGACGGGTGATCGCTGATGGCGCCGATCGATAGAACTAGCTGAGAGACAGGCGAAGCGAAGGATCCGCAAAGTGTAGTGGGGAAAGCGTAAGCCCTCGGAAAGGACGATAGCGCGTTCGTTCCCCACCGCATACACCTGTGGTCCGGAGTTTTGCAAATACCTCAGCATCATTGTGATTGGGTTCGTTATTTTTTCTTGAAATGCACTCAAGTACTTACAATTTAGTAAAAGAACTTCTATATAATGCTGAGATATTTGTAAAACTCCGGACCGCAGGCGTATGCGGTGGGGAACGAACGCGCGCTATTGTCCTTACCGGGGAGTAGCGCACTTCACCACCACACCATCCAGGTCTTTCGTTTTGCCTGTCTCTCAACTAGTTCTATCGATCTTTTGCCATCAGCAATCATCCTTCAACGGGATTGATTTGGGGAGCCCAAATCGATTAGCTAGATCTGGAGACTAGCTGAGAGACCGGCAAAACGAAGGGCCCGGATGGTGTGGTGATGAAGTGCGCTACTCCCCGGTAAGGACAATAGCGTGTTCGTTCTCCACCGCATATACCTGCGGTCCGGAGTTTTGCAAATATCTCAGCATTATAAAGGAGTTATATTTCGCAACATACCCTGCCATTAGAAAGAAAAGGCAGTAAATAAAAGGCTTAAGATTAAAACAACTTCGGTTTTGATCTTTGCCTTTGAGCAAGTGAAATGGAGTAAAATGCTGTCTTACAAAATTTGTTGAGTTGAAATTTAAGCTTATTGTGATTATTTCCAAAGAAATAAATCAGTTTAGTGACATTTTTTGTTATCTACTTTTTATCTTCCTGTGGTCTTTAGGTTAGCTTTTCGACAACTTGTCCGGCTCTACGATGTCGATTGTTGCTATACACCAATGATCTATGCGAAAAGTTTTCTTGAATCAGAGTACTGTAGATCTAGCGAGTTTTCGACTATTCCAGGTGAATAATTTTTTCCGTGGGAAAAAAGCGTCAAAATCAAGGAATTCTTGACGTTAGGCCGTTCTTATTTTGAGAGAAAAGGTAGTGAAGAAAGTCAATTTTAAGAAGAAAGTATAGTTTATTTAGACGAGAAAGAAATGAAATAAAATTATATGAGCTATAACTCGTATGGAATGCTGAGATATTTGCAAAACTCCGGACCACAGGTGTATGCAGTGGGGAACGAACACACGCTGTTGTCCTTACCGGGGAGCAGCGTGTGTTCGTTCCCCACTGCATACACCTGTGGTCCGGAGTTTTGCAAATATCTCAGCATTTCATACGAGTTATATTTCACAACATACCCTGCCATTAAGAAGGAAAAGGCAGTAAATAAAAGAGTTAAGTATATGAGCTATATCAAAATCAAGCAAATAGTAATCCGAAAGAACATCATCTTAAAGAAAACCAGACAGCGTTCATCCATCACTTAGATGGCGATCTGCTGCCTCAGAAACAGAAAAACTCCGCGATCTCACGACACCGTTTTCAAAAATACTAGACGTATTAGGGTGAGCTTACTGATCAAAAAGGTTCGAATGTTTGTATATTGACGAATAAGACAACTTTGAGAAGTGTTCCATGACAATGTCTTCCAAAAACACTTGTAGTAATTCTGTCAATTTTTGGAGTAATCCTGTGATTACCGATTCTGTCATAAGAGAATGATTTAGTTAGCGTAGGCGGGTGGGTAATAGTAGTGATGTAATGGGCGGCCATTATTTTCGCACCAAACGCATTGAAATGAATTCCTTGTCGTTATGAACACTTCAAATGGCATATGGCACAGGGCTTGATATCTTCATCAAGCTGGACAACATAGTCAAACGAGTTGCTGTCTTTTAAAAGGTCAAATTCTTTGAAAACTAAATTTGGAAAGTTTCATTTATTACGGATTTTAGAAGATCGGCCGTTGATTGTTCAGTTCGCCTCGGATGATCCATTCATTTTTGCATCGGCTGCTGAATTAGTCTATAAGTGAGAGCGTCATGAAATTGTTTATCATTAATTTTGAAGAACTACGCCGTTTATCATGTTTAAATTACTAGGTATTCGTCAGGAGTCGACCTTAATTGTGGGTGTCCAAAAGGCCAGGTTCGTTCTAAAGGATTTGGAAGTATTCTTCTGGATCGGCCGGATCATCTCGCAGATATAGTTAGGCAATGTAGAGCTAAAATCTCCGATCCAGAATTCACTGTAAGTGAATTCACCTCCTAAATTCAACGCTTTCAGTTACTCCGTTAGAACTGCATATTATTGCAGATTTCTTTGAAGATACGACTTCAATATCCTTTAGATAGAACGGTGGACTTGTGCCAGAAGGTAGTGATGTCTTCGTAATACCTTTTGTGAATCTAATCATACTGTAGAAGTTGCATATCATATTTGGAACTTGAGGGAGCAATCTAATGTCGCTAGTCGAGAGATCAATTTGGTGATAACTGAACGCTTATACTTTTTTATGCGGAAAAAGCTGGAGTGTCGCATTTGACAGTGCACGGCCGGACTCCACAAATGCGAAGCGAGCCTGTGGACTATGATGCAATTCGTGTTATAAAGGTGAGTCTAAGAACCACCATTGGGTTTTAACATTGCATTGCGAAGAGGAATAGAAGAACCGCAATTAAATAGAAGTAAAGAGGACAAGTAGTTAATTAAGGAATGTTTTATATACATGTTCGTCCCTACTAGTAAATTCAACCTCGAAATGGTCTACCACCTCATCCTGGGTGGGAGGAGTTCGTGGGTTTTGGACAGCAATGTACATCGAGAGGTTTGTTACCCTTGCAGGGTCTTGCAGGTTGAGAAGTAGTCTGACGTTTCCATCCAGAAGCCCGCCTTAGACTGAAGCAATCCCATGAATCAACCTTGTCCTCGTACCAAAATAGTCGCAAGTTGGTCAATCTCCCTCTGATCCACAAATACCGGCGATTACCTGTGGTGACGACTTCAGGAAGGCTTGGGTTAGGTTGACCTCGAGATTCCAGAGAGCCATGCTAGCTCAGTCAGCAAAACTCCAACTTTATTACCCTGCACACAGAGCGCTTCTGTCTACGACGTCGAGCTGTGAGACAACCGCTGACTGACGACCAAATCTCGGGTTACGAAGGACGTCACTGGAAACGGACAAAGCGAGCATACCCGCGATGCGCCATAGACACTACTTCTTATTCTGCACCAATAACACCCAGGTCATCTCCTAAGATGTCGATCCTCGTGTTTTTCTCGAGGTTACTGATTGCATCAAATTCCATGTAATCTTGCTACAAGAGATAAAAGTTGAAAGACCGACATACGGCAATTAGGTGAGGAGGTCCTTGCCATCTATCCGTAGAGCATGTTCACGTTACTAAATGTGGGAGGCGTTAGCTTTGTTGTACACCCAGCTATTTCCCATCTAGTCACTTCATACGATTTTGCATCACCGCCCATAGCTATTCTTCGTCTCCATCTTGCGCGACAGAAGAAAGTCATTATCATCAATTGTTACTCATCACAACTGATGAGACCAAATCGGGCGCGTTTTACAATCACTTGGACGAAGTAATCCACAAGGAGAACTATAAATTCTTTGTTTCAACGCCAGATTAGGAAAGGCCAACGGAAATGAATGCAAAATAGAAAAATTCGGAATAGGAGGTTGAAATAAAAATGGAAACTGTCTTTTGCGATCCCGTCCGCAGCACGTCTCTTCCATGGAAATTCATTTTTCGGAAAGTTGCCGATGGGTATGAGAGTCTCCTAACGGTATGGCTCACACTGAGGTCGATCATGTTCCCACGAACAGAAAATAGTGCATGTTTGACACCTCATTGGCACTTGGACTCCGTACAGGATCAGCTCCGCATTTATCCTTGTGAAGATTCGATTCGATTGTAAGCTGTGAGAGAACTGTCATCGTCCAAGAAGAACGAAGCCAGTCGTCTTTCACGAAGGTGTTCTCAATCACTACCTCGTATAAATGCTAGTTAAAGGAGCACCCGACAGTAGGCAACAAGCTACTTGTAGAAAGACTTAAAACTTGTGCCACATTCTCCTCAGTTCCTAAATCAAGAAGTTCAGATTGTATCTCCATTACCACTAGGCAGTCAGTTGCTCAAAAAGGGAAGAAAAGTTGAAGTTTGACTCTACTGCAACAACAGCTGACACTGCTGATAATAAATGCCAGTTGTATAAGTTCTTTCCGAGAGGATCTACATAGGTATAGGCAGAGCAGTTGTTGGAAGCTGCTCAACGACGATCTAGTTTGAAGAAGTACTGTCGCGATCTATACGATTATAATGTTCCGCTATCCACCCTGGTCAACGAAGATATAGGGCTGTCACTACATCTCACAGTTATATGAAACTGATAACGAAATGGTTCTGTACCAATCTTTTCCGCTCTACAATCCCCGTCTCGGGCGCCGAAATACCCACTGGTGAAAAATTAGCCGGTATTCTACCCTCTTAAGTTTGAATTTCGATAGAAAACATGAAGTGAGGCACAGCTTCAACACCTGATAATATCACCGCTTATTTCTTTCGAACTAGGTGTTGCAAATTACACGCGCTTCTCGCAACCCACAGGCCGTCTTACCTTTAGAAAATCGCGGACTTGTGGAAGACGTCACCCTATCTTACCTAAAAAGTACAACTGAAGGTATCCCCATTAGTACCATCTTATGTTAGGCACGCGTAGCGCAGTGGTCCGAGGCGCCCTGCAATACACATGGGATCGATCCTCGTTCCCCAGCCTCACTAAGTCCTCTATCCCTTCGGGTTCGACATATTGGTACCAGATTTGTCTGAGGTCTCTGATTGTAAAGGCCAAATGTCCATTCGTTCACTTCCAACGATGCTTAGTGAAGTCGAATACATGGCGTATCCCTCTCGGATTGATCAACGTCGAGAGCTTTTTAGCTTTATGGTTATTGAGTACACTCTGGAAGATGTTCACGAAGATTATCTTATTGCGCGTACCAAGGACTTTGCATGAGGCGCACTCGGTTGAACAGGCAAGATTACGACAGCGATTTTGGTGCGTGGACCACATCCAATTGGTGGGCAGGATCATCGAAATCCGTTGTGAAATCCTAACATTTATCGACTACGAGAAAGCGCTTGACATCGTCGAAACGAATGCAATATTACAAGCGCTCGTCGACCAAGGAAAGATTCCTTTCTACTTAAGAACTCTGGCTCGTTGTTATCGGACGTACCATACAAAAACAAAGCTTTTCTATCGATCCCTTAGCATACCCATAGCAAAATAGGTTCTACAAGGCGACACAACATCGCCAAAGCTGTGTACTGCCACACTACTGTGGATAGAAAAATCACTCGAATGGGACGAGATGCGCACACGTAATTGGTAAAAAATTCCTACTAAATTTTCGTTTCGCTGGCGACGTGTTCTTTTCAAAACTCGGCGCTCTCCTCCTCAACCCAACCGTCCTCTCAGCACTGTGTTATGTAGAAGAGTCATGGGCCGATACTTAATCCGTATCAAAAACTCTGCGCAGCACCCAGAAAGCGCTTTAACGATGTTTTTTGAAATTTAATTAGGACGCACAACGTCTAACCGGAGCACGTTCAGATCTTCAAAACCTATCTCATCTTTGGGATCCAGGAGAGCATACATAGATAGCGAACCATAGATGTACTACTATCTATAACTTAAGTGCTCACGTAGAAGTTGAATATGTCTACTCGTGGCAAGTTTGTCGGGTTCTACTATTGTTGACGTGGAGCTTATTAGTTGGAAGTGACTTCGAGTTGTTTCCTACGTTGTTCGGTGATAGGATTTTGGCTTATTTGAATCCCAGATTAAACTTGCATGTTTTTTAGATCACCTATAAGTTGATCAATGAAGCATAGTATGAGAAAACAACTGAAGTAATAACTGCCACGACCGACTTTCTATTAACCTCGGCATTGTTCAAGTAATTTTCTTCGTATTTTTGTTGAGCAAACGCGAGATGTTATTATTCTTTGTTCACGATTAAACTGACGTTTCAGCGGATTTCGCCTTCCTCAGAGCCTGGAAAGGTCAAGTTGATAGCAATCTGCTCGGCCAGACGCCTCCATAACCAAACAAAGAAACTCTAAACCAAGATTTCAATCACTTTGAACACAGCTTTGCACACTCACCGCTTCCTATGAGGTTTCCACTAAGTATGTCACGTAGAGACCAACCGCACAGAAATCACATGGAAGTATAATGTGACCCTCACATCAGAAAAGCACTTTTATATACTGCCCTATATCACGCATGATAATGAGGCATTCTTCCCTGCGGTTCATTTTCGGATTTCTGGAATTAATCCAGAGTGCCTCGAGAGTTTTTCGCGCCTGTGTTCCTGATTCGCGTGCGAGGATCGTGACACATACTTCGAAGTCGTCCCCGTTATGTCTCTGGGTCCTATGCGTGCCTAGCGGAGTATTTGGTCTATTTTTGCCGGCTAGGTGTTCTTTCATGCGGACACAGAGGGGTCTACCCGTTTCGCCAATGTATTCGTCACCACACGTCTTACAGGAGATCAGATAAACTATACCCGAGCTCATGCAATCACCGTC